>BQNB010012981.1:0-78076 GCA_026074375.1 Tanacetum coccineum | reverse complement strand
TAAAAAAATAGAGTGTAAAACTCATTGCCAGCACCAGGGCACATTTTCACACTGTAATAGGTTTAGTTTTTAGGATTCTTAAAAGTATTCTAGAGTCCAAGGTTGTTGAATGCTCACTTAGTGTCACTTAGTGAAGTATTAGCTTCCAGAGTTTAACCTGAATTTAAGTACAATGCCATTTGCATCAGCAGCAAGGTAGATCAGCAACATATATAACAGCATCTTGATACCTAGCATTAATAATCCTTGTTGAATTTTCATATTTAGTTAGAATTTTGCAAAAGCTTTTATCTAGGTTACCTCAAAGTCAATTGTGTAGCTTACTTCCAAAATCTCAGCATTAGAGGTTCAGTAAATAGCTTGTTAGCTTATTAGAAAAAAGCTCAAAAACAGTTTAAGTCAAAACTTGCAATTTTTCATCTTAATTTTCTTTCTAGTTTTGTTAAGTATAGGTTAATTTTAGTGCAAATCTTTCTAGTATACATCTTAAGCATCAACAAGTCTCTTTTGTTTTTCAGTTTCATCAAATAATAAGCTCACAATAAGCAAAAATCCAAAAATATGGTCAAACAAGTACTTTCTGTGACAGCAATCTTCTAGCTTATTTTCTAGCTTATTCTTTGGTCTAAAGTTGAAAGTGTCTTTATTAAAGTTGTAGGGAATAAGCTGGTTGTTAACTTTGTAGTTTTGAGTTTTAGCTGAAAATCAATTTTTCATTAAGCTAAATAAGCCAAATTCGTAGGGTCTCTTTGGTATTTCTCTTAAAGATTAGGGTTAATCGTTTTAACTGCTGTGTAAATTTACTCAAGTTCACCCGCCTACCCTTTAGTTTCCTCTCTGTCAATTCCTACCCTGTCTTTCTTAGTATAATAAAAAGATTAATATTTTTAAATTTTAGTTTTAATAAATTAGGGTTTATCTTTTAATTGATCAAATTAGAGTACAATTAGTTAGTAGAAATTAGGGCTTTTATTTTTTATAACTTTCTGCACCTTTGTAGTTTCTAAAAATCATTTTTTTCATATTTTTCCAATTAAAATTGTATTTTCTAGGAATTAAAATAGATTAAATAGATTTACTTTTTCTTATAAAATTCATAAAAAATAGAAAAATAGTTGAAAATTTTTGATTCTTTTTGCATTAATTTTCATTTTAAATCTAGTATTTTTGAAAAATAAAAGAAAAATTTTAGTGTTAATTTTTAGAAAAAGTTTATTTTTGATAAATCATTAAATCTTAGAAAATTCATAAAAAATTCATTGTTTCTTTAATTTCGTTTTGTGCATTTAAATTTCGTGCTATTTCATTGTTTCTTTAATTCTTGCTATTACATTTGTAGTATAATCAACAATTCAAAAGTCTTTTATCATTCTAAGCTCGAATCCGAATTATTCTTAAATTCTCAATTCACGATTTCGTTGGGACACGACCCGAGGATAAGTACTTCCCGGATAAAAATATACAAATTGTGTTTTCTCTTGTGAGATTTTTACCTTATATTTCTCTTGGTTGAGAAGTATTTTGGTTAGAAATTTTCACGGGATTATTACTATTGGTATATAAATTTGACTACACCAATCACGAATTCTCACTCCTTCACCAAATAGATTTTTTCTATAACGGGTTAAGTCAATCTGATCAAGATTCTCTAAATACCGCAGTGGGTGGAAATCTGATGTCTAAAAATACTCAAGAAGCTTTTACCACTATTGAGAATAAAGCCAGAGTTCGAACTTGTAGAAATAAAATCAAGTTATCGAGTAGTGGTGGTACTACTCAAAATTGATGCATTACGCTCGTTATAACTGTCGAGCTCTTATTTCTAGCTTGCAAGATGCTTATAACCAAAATCAAGAAGCCCCCATTCCACTAATGCAAACATAAATGGGTCGACTGGACAAAGCTTTTCAAGAGAGGCCATTAGGTGTGCTTCCGAGCGACACCGAAACATACCCACGAGAAGAACGTAAAGCGGTTACTACTATGAGTGGTTTGACATTGGATGGATCTTTTATTCCTCATTCTAATTTTCTCGTTTATCAAGATGAGGAACTAGAACCGGAGACCATAACGGAAGTGGTGGAAATTGCTAGCTCTCAGAGCACACCACTTGTCCCACCTCCAGAAACTCCACCATTGTCCACACCAAAACCTAAGGAAGACCTCGAGCCTAATCCTCATCAGCCACCGATTCCATGTCCATCTCAGCTTTAAGAAGAGAAATTTCATGCTTTGGAGAATCTTACGGGACGTGCCGACCATTTCGTTTATAGAATTGATGTTGTTGACTCTTTGTGCGATAATTTCCTATTGAAAACAATTCTTTGAGTGGCAATCCCACTCCCTCTTTTGATTTTGTGGTCGGGTCTCTCTCCCCATTTCTTATTCCCTACGAGGATAGTGACTCTCTCGTAGGTGAGACTGATACTCTTCTTTCTCATTTTTATAATTCTCCGCCTGAGTATGAGACTTTTAGCTTTGATATTGAAGAGAATAGTAGTGGCAGTACCACTACCCATTCTGATTATCCTCTTCCGGATTATGAAGCTTTCTATTTTGATGACAATCATATTGAAGAGAAGAGTAGTGGCAGTACCACTACTCATTCTGATTTTTCTCTTCCTGAATATGATTCGTTTATCTTTGATCTTTCGATTGATCCGTTTCCTCCTGCCGATAGGAGTGACTTATATCATGAGGAGTTCGTCGATGAATTCGCTCACATCATATCTCCACCGGAGTATGATTATTTTTATTTTTGATTGGAGGACCAATCCAGGAGAGTTTACTAGTGTTGTGGAGAAAAATATATTTGATTTATCATCGACTAAGGATTCTACAAGTATTGAGCTTAATGATTTTCCTCTCCTCTTATCCGATTGTGACTCCTCTCTTTCTAAGGAATTTTCTGAGATTGACCTTCTAGTCTCATTTCCCTCTGGAAATGAAGACATCGTTTTCGATCCTGGAATATTCATTATCAAAGGAGTCCAATCTGAGAGATTTCATATTCTTCCACTGGACAATTTTCCTACTATCTCATTCGTCAGTGATTCTCTTCTCTTGACTGATTCTTCTGAGATCGAAACTTTTCTGTCATTTCCCTCCGAAAATGAAGACAAAGTTTTCGATCCTGGAATTCTCATTATAGATGGAATTTTCTCTTTCACGAGAAAATCTCCACATCTTTTGATTAAAAATTTCATGATCTATAAATATCATATCTTTAGAGAAATTTCATTGATGACCGAATCTTCGGTCGGTTTTCACCCCAAGGACAAATAAATTCGGGGAGAGTCAAGCTAGAGACTCGCACAAAAACAAATGCTTCTCGGGAGGCAACCTGTGTCTTTTCTTCTTTCTATTTTTTTAATAAATAAGAGTGTGTGATTTTATAGCCCAAGTATGGGGGCGTGTTTCTTTCTATGGTATGTGGCTCCGTTTTTGTAGGATTCCTTAAGATCATGAAGACCCGTGCTTGTTTTCAATCCTTCAATTGCCCGGTCTTTGATCTTCTACTTATTTTGGAATCCTCAATCTTGATCATGTATATTATTGTGTTTCCCTTTTCACACTTGGAATTTTTTGCATTTGCCTTTTTCGTTCCTAAGTGTGGGGGTAAAACCAGACATTTTTGAACATTAAGGCCAATGTTCCATTCTAAGTGTAGGGGGGGGATTTCTGCTAAAATATGATTTTACATGTGCTTGTCCGTGTTCCCGCGCAACCCCGTTTTGACCAAAATTTTAAATTTTTTATTGTTTTATTATATATATATATAATTTTTTTTTAAAATGGAAAAAAATGATGAAAATATAAAAATATATAAATAAGTAGGCCCGTAGAATTAGGTAGCTTTTGACTTGACCGAGTTTTAAACTCTAGCTTTCCCCTTAGCTTTTGAGACTTACCGTTTGCTTAACTTTAAAATTTTGCAAAGAACGAGAAATGATAGAGTTGAATATAAGTTAGATGCTATGTGACAACCGTTGCTTGGCAGGTTGGTCCAAACCGTAGTATTGTCCTAAATATCTGTTCTAAAGTATGGGGTTATGTGTTTATGTGTTTATCGTGTTTATATGTGTTTTTGTGGGATATGTGAGATTGGATAATCATTCCATTGAGTGTGATCGTCTCATTGGGATTGGATTTGTGTTGGATTTTGTGGAATTCATTTCGTTCACTTTTGGTGACAAGGAAATGATTTTGATGATTGAAAAGGAAATGATTTTGGTGATTGAAGCGGTTTCGCGTTAATTGTGTAAGTAATTATACGTATATGTATTTTTGTGTTAGTAATATTAGGATAAGATTAGGTTCTAGTAGTTAGAATATGAAAGAAATGAAATTTCTATTTTTGGAAAGTTAGGGTTAATAAAAATAAAAAGTTATTTATTTTTAAAAGTCTAGTAAATTGCGTTTAAGCGAAAAGGTATGCGCAAGCAAGCTAAGGTTTTTATAAAAACTTAAGGTAATGTTAATAATTAAGTAATTAATAAATAAATAATAAAAAATATATATATAAATAAGGCCAATCGGCCGGTTTTAAGGAAAAGAAAGAAAAAAGGAATTTTAATAGGAAACAAATACTAATTAGACTTTATCTAGAATTAGTTTGGGGGCCTATAAATACAAAATAAAATCCCATAACCCTCCCCCCTTGTATAACCGGTCGAACAAAGAAGAAAAGAGGAGAAAAAAATTAGGGTTTTTGCTTTTGTGAAGAAAACAAGTTCTAAGGTAAGTTTTACTTAATCTTTGTTAATTATTAATCTTTAATCATGTAATAATTAATATGGTGGATAATTAGGGTTTCATTAAATCTGTAAATTAATGATGTTTAATCATATTGCAATGATTAGGGTTTAATTAGAAGCTTATGGGTGTAGTTGGTTAGACTTAATTCGCGTTAGAATTTGATTTAGATTAGGGCAGAATTTAAGGCTGTGTTGTTCGGCTGTTATCTCGATGATGGTAATAGCTTTTGTCAAGTTTCCAGCGTCTATTACGTAGCTCAGAGAGTCTAGTTTCCAGAATATCCGGCCTCGAAGGTTTTTTAGGTCCAAACTTTTTAGTGTGCGATCAGATCCGAAACTGAGTAGTTAAAAGTTTGATTTTATTTGAGCCACTTAAGAAGGGAAATAAATTAGTGGAAAAATCATGGAGTTAGTAGACTCATGTTATTTAACCTGTGATTTTTGGTAGAATTTATGAAGCTCAGTAGGTATGATTTATAAAATGGTAAAGTAAGGTCAAAATTCTGCATTTTCGGATAAATTGTAAGTCTTTGAAATAATGTGTAAACGAACTGGTTAATGTCGGGCATGGTGTCTGGGTGACCCATGAGGGTAACTAAACACCTTAGACATCCATCATATGATTGTTACATGTGCAATAAGCTTTTGGCTTAGTAGCGTGTAACACGAGTTATTTTATTGTTTAGATTTGTGCTAGTTATTTGTGAGGCTTTTTGTTGGAATCTTTTGGAAAGCTAAGCAAAGGTGAGTTTCATAGCCCCTTTTTCTCATGTTATTTTGGGGTGAGAATGATGCTTGTTGTCGTGTTAAAATGTTTTTAAGCTTGATGTGATTATGTGTATTGGATCGTGGGCATGTTCCGTCCCGTTGCGTTATGATATGATATGTTTGGTATTGTAGATCCCAATATGCAAAATGAGGTTTGGCGGTGATAAGACTGTATGAGCTAATATGAGGCCATGTAGTGCACATATGAATTTGGTATGATTGTGGATCGTGGGCATGTTCTGTCCCGTTGTGGTTATTTTGCGGCATGAATTGTTTTGGTAATTGCAGCAGCTAATTGAAAGTTTATTTTGGATATTGTTGTATGTCGTAAACCTATGATTCTCACTCAACTTTATGTTGACGTTTTAAGCATCATTTTCAGGTGAGCTTAATGGTGCTAAGATAGAACGAAGTGGCTAGAAGAGACCGTAGGATGCTTGGAGTTTATTTATGCTTCCTGTTTGAATAAATGCATTTGCATGAATTGTTTGGATTATGTTTTGCATGTCATTTATTAACGAGACCTCTTTCTCATTAATAAAGACACCGTTAGGTTTTGGGTATTGTTATGACACTTTGTGTCTTTGCTTTACTTTAGTTTTCATTCTTGTTTACGTCTCGCGTTTCCTCCTTGGCGGGGTGTGACAGATTGGTATCAGAGCCTCAGGTTATAGAGAACTAGGTGGTTGAGCCTAGACTATAGCTTAAGGGTCCCTCATATAGATGCAATTAGGGCTTATATGTAAGTATATACCTATTATGCTTATTTTCCCTAAATTTCATGAAGTACATTATACTATATATATATTATATATAAGTTGAGTTTTCCTTCGTTATTTTGAGATCCGTATCCTGATATAGTATATGTTATGTTGTCTATTGATATGTGTGAAATACACATATTCGTTTATACCTAAAATAGCCCAATTAAACCCAAAACAGACTAAAAATGGCAAAAATATACTTGTTTTTGTGTTTTGTGTGTGCAGGTACGGATATATCAAAAATCACAAGAAAACCGTCAAAAACGGGCAAACACGAACACGGAAATCAGAAGAGCACAAAAGAAGCCAAAGATTCAAAGCCAAAGCCAGAAAAAGTCAAGCTTCAGTCAAATGGTCAAACCTTAGCAAAGAAAAGTCAACTCACAAAAGGACAAATCCTAAATATTTCATTTCAGTCCCCCCAAGCTTCAAATGTTACACAAATGGTCCCTAAACCTTTAATGGGCTTTTATTACCCTTAAAATCCTTACCCAGATCCAAAAGCCCAAATTAAAAGCCCATTACCCTATCCTAATTCCCTTTTATAAAACCACAGGGACTTTTCCTGCCAATTTTGAAAGTTATTTTACACTAAAACGTGTGATAACCAAAGACAAGGACCAATTTTGCCATTTGCCCAAAGTTTAAAACAAATTACCCCTTTTACAGTTTAAAAAAGGCGCGAAGAACATATTACTGTTCATCGTCTTCCCATTTTCACTCCTCAGTCAAAATCAAGGGGGTTTTCTTAATTGGAGGCTAAAAAGGACAATTCATGGAGTCTATAACATGATGGCAGGGTCAAATCAGTCATCTCTATGCCTTCATTAGCTCACTTAGCAAAGGAATCACACGTGGCTATGAAGAAAGCACAAGGAGAGGTGGGTTTTACTCTATTATCACTCACAAAACAAGCACAAGTTGTCACATCAAAGGAATGACAGCTTGGCAATCAGTGGGAAATAGATCATGATCCAACGGCTCAAAATCATGATCCAATGATTGGAAATTTATATGGGCAAGATCAAAAGGAGTGTGTGATGCAAGGGAGGCCTAGAATCTTCATCAACTGGCTATAAATAGCCCTCACTATCACACACACACTACAAGTAGTGAGTAGCTTTTAGTTTAGCAAAAATTTCGTTTTTAGCTTAATGTAATTTTCTTTAAATGTTTTGCAATTTCCTTTTCAAGTAATGTAATCAAAGTTTTTAGTGAATTGATTCGCAATTTTACATACACGTAAAATAATATACTTATAGAGAAATTAAGGAAATCCCCAAGTATCCCTTGGACAATTCCACTCACAAAGATATATATATATAATACGTATGTTTGACCGGGTAAGTATGATCACCCGGGTCGTTTCCCCAATGACTCGTGCAATGGAAACCTCGATCTCGTTCGGAATGGTTGATTTGAATAAGAAAAGAGCTATTTTTGATTTAATTATACTACTAAAATTAAAGGCACAATTAAACAACTAATTAACAAATTAAACTAATTACGAAAGTAAATAAAATGCGACATTTAAGAAAACAAATGCAATTTAAATCTTAAAAATGAAAACTAGATTCCTAAACCTAAATTAATGCTAAAGAAAATTTTAGGAAAAAGAAAAATATTTTTTAAGTGAATTAATTCTAAATTACTTAAAAAGATGAGAAAAACATTTTTTTTTATTACTAATTTTTTTATATTTAAAAGATTAAAATTTAAAGTTAAAGTTGAAAATTAAAAACTAAAGGTTTGAAAATTAAATTTTTAAAAATATAAAACTTAAACTAAAAATTATATAAAAATACTTTTTATAAAAAGAAATAATGCAAAAAATTAATTTTATCAAAAGCCCTAATTTTTAATGAGTAATTTTAAACTAATTTAAGTAATTAAACTAAAAACCTAATTTATTATTTATAAAAACTATTTTTATTAAACTAACCAATTTAATCAAAACACATGGGTTAAAAATGATAAAACAGAAAGATAAGGGTAGGCGGGGAAAAATTTAGTTTTATATAAAAAACACAAAGTTTGATCACTTGACAGAAGCAGTCCCTTAACCTAGGGACTTAACAGACTAAACTATTAAACTAACTAAGGACTAACTATGCAATTAACTAAGGACTAACTGTGTAACTTTTAAACTAACAGAAACTTTAAAAAATGCAAGACAGGCCCCTGCAGCACCTAACTTTTAACAAACAGCATCCCTTTTTGATTTAAAAAGCTTATTTACTGACTTTTTTAAGACAACTTTTATAAAACTCTTAACTACTAACTTATTTAAATTAAGCTGTATGAGCTTATTAGCTTATAAGCTTTTATCAGCTTAGTATTCTACCTCTCAAAATACATGAACAAAGCAAGATTCAAGTCACTTGACAGATTCTTACTACTTAATAAATTCTGCTTAATCAAACATTAGCAAATCCTACAACTTATTTAACTACTGCTAGAACAATAGATAACCAACAGCTTATTAGGAAAAAGAAAAAGGACAAATGTAAAACGTAAATGGTGTGTACCTTAGATTCACCCAGCAAGAACAGAAAAGCAATAAACTGTGTGGGCTTATGGCTTAATCCACATAAGCCCTAAATCAAACCAACAACAATCTATACTAACCCTATAAGCTGACCCTCAGCTCTAAAAACCCCATTGAACACTCAGCCGCCATCCAATTCCAAGAGTGTCAATGTCTTGATCAAATGACAGCAATAACAAACACAAACACCAATTTTTCAACAGAATTTAAATGAAGACACGAATTACTATAAAATAATACTTTTATTAAATCTGAAATAAAGTTTATTACAATACGAAATGAAATAACACGAAATTGAAATTACATAAAAACTACTAACAACTTTAAACTAAAAATTAACCACTAAAAAAATTACTCTCTAAGCTGGAATGAGGGAGGGGTATTTATACCCGAAGCTTGAGCTCTAGCCATCTTCTCGATCCTTCTATATCTTCATCTTGACCCTCCAATCTTTTCTCTCTCCTTGATCTTGAGCCGTTAGATTAGAGTGTGTGTAAACGGATCGATGACGTGGACATATGTGTGTTAGTTATGTGAGTGTAAACACTCACATACGTCACATCACCCAATCGTTTCATTAGATTATGCCAGGGTGGAATGGTTTGAGGGATGATTGATAGTGACAGGATGGTTAAGGTTTGTGAGAGGGTTATTAACCCTATGGTTAATTAGGTGTGGGGTGAGGGTTAACGTACCTAGGTTCATTGGTGTTCTTGAGTGTGTGTTCGTGTGTGTGAGAGTTTAATCTGTTTTGGGTAAAAATGGGGAACAGTAAACGTTATAAGGTTTTATAACTAACCGGGTTGGTCGGGTTAAGGGTTCGGGTTAATTGTGGGTAATCGGGTTGGGGCTTTTGATATGATTGGTTGAGAGATGGAAAGTGGGTAGTTTGACCCGGGTATATGACCCGCGCCCTTTTGTATCTTTGGGGCAATTACATATCTGGCCCTTGTGTTTGGTAAGCACAATTTTCTTAGGCTTATAAAACAACTTTCACCAATTGCAAAAACAGCCCCTGAACTTTATAAAACAATGGAGTTTGGTTTTGGTTGACTGTGGTTTAGCTGCAGTTGACTGTAGAAGGCTGAGGCATGATCTCTCTGGCTTCGGCTTTGATTTCTTTAGCTTCTTGATCACTCATCCGTTCTCGTGTCCGTTTTTGACTGATTTCTTGTGATATTTGACATATCCATACCTGCACACATAAAACTCAGATACAAGCACATTTTTGCCATTTTTGATCCGTTTTGGGTTTATTTGGGTTATTTTAAGCATAAATAGATATGTGTATTCTACACTTATCAAAATTCCCCAAACTAAACGATTGTGTGTCCTCACGCAATATCACATGCCTTATAACCAAATACCTCGAAAATTCCCCAAACTAAACCTTTGAAAAGTAGCAAAGAGTTTTGTTTGAGAGAGATAAGAGATCACAAGTTATAAAACACCCGACTTCCCATTTTCTAAGATTTTTCTCTTTTTATGATTTTTCTTGATTATTAACTACCTAACTACAATTTATTTGTGTTGACATAATGCAATGTTTTCATTACCACATTGGTAACTTTTAGGATCATAGAACAAAAAGCACAATTAAGCGTCTAAAAGATAACTTCATCATCCCCGATTTTTCACTTTTCCCATGCTAAGCTTAAAAACAAGATCATCGTTAATTACAAGTCATGACACTAACACTACTCATAAATATTGCGACCACGGACTTAACCGATTTTCAATTCACACTTCGTCGAGGGAAAACGACCTGGGAGGTTTTTGAGACTACTTTGGTTAAAAGTTCGTTTCTAAAACCCGACGGAAAATACTTACTATACTATTATTTTGATATAATCCTTATATACTTATATATTATATTATATTATATATATTTAGTGTGTTCAGAGCGTATCAAGTTTTTGCCGTGTAAGTGGGTTGCAACCCCAACGGCCATGGATTCTGCATCCTTATTCTACGTGTATCTGAGACGTTAGGTACATATGAAAAGACTCCCACGGAGCATGTAAAATACTACAAGTGCGATTATAAACAAAATGCATTCAAATATGATATATTACAAACATTGTCAACCACGGACATCCGTGGACATATTACAAACAAAATATTGTGTAAGTACCACAGACGGTACTATGGCCAATCCAGATTATACATAGGTGGTAGAGACTTGGATCTAAGCAGTCGTGGAGATGCCTCATCTTCAGAAGCCTCTGTCTGTACAGCAGCATCCACCAGTAGGATGGCTAGACCTTGAGGAGCAACAGTAGGCGCTGATACTGGGATGCCATCAGACCTGGCATGGTGGACAGAGCCGACCCCATGGGTACGGCACACCACTCGGCATTTTTTCTTCTTCTCAGCACGGCTTCTGTTGGCCGCGATGGAATCTTCCAGTAGCATCTCCTCTTGGGCGGACCAGGGATTTCTCAGATTGCGCACATCAAGGTAGATGGGAATCTTTAACTGGGAAGTGCTGGGACGAAGCTCGCGGATCCATTCAGGCGTGTCTTCTCTAGAATCGCTCTCCAAATTTAGGGATGCCATGAGTAAGTCTATGGGGGCATCCCTCAACTTTTCCAGCTGATCAACCAAAGGGTATTTCAAATCCCTCAGAGCAGTAAGGGTCGCGACGTATTTCGCCTCAGCCTCAGGATCATACGCCTCAATAGCCGCTAAGTCCAACTTAGCCTCCCCGTGATCTACCCCATACTTGAGCCCCTCGCTCGTACCCTTCATAATCCTAGCTGACACGACATCAGCAAACGCCTGCCTCAGTTTCGTAGATTCTGCACACTTCATAATCGCTAGGCGTAAACCAGGCCTAATGACCCATCGGCGATCTGCAATCGCCGTCAGCATATGAGGGTACAACTCCTCATCAAAACCAATGCTCAGCGCATCTAACCTTGCATCCATCTCTGCACACCGTTACTCAACCTTTTCATCCTCATATTTTTTAAACTCTTCGAAGGCGGCCTTTATTCTTTTTTCACCTGTGACTTGTGCTTACAGATTGGACACTTGTTGGGATAATTGATGGTTGATAACTTGGAGATCTATAAAACTGGGCACGGAGGCTTTCTAGTTCACCAGCTAAATCCACACTCTTGGCCTCCGTAACCTTCTTCATATCTACCTCAGCCTCAAGTAGCGTTTCCAGGTTTTAGGTTCGGTTGCGAAGACCATGTACCTCCGTTTCCAAGGTCCTGAGGGATCTGATTTCTTCATCAAGCTTCTTTATCTCCTCTTCCCTTGCTTGGATCTTCTGGTCATGTCTGGCTATCTTGGCTGTAGCTTTCTTCAGCAATCTGACCTCCTGTTCAAACCTGAGCCTCAGTTGCGAACCCATAGCCACCTACCGTGCCAGGTTCATGTTGTACTGGCTCAAAACTTCTGTATTATGCAGGTGGCGCAGCTCAGAGAAGTACCCATGCATCACTATGTGATCCACCATGTCTTGGCATGCCTTTGGGGAGTCCAGGCGGCAATTGTTGGTCACGTCCTACCCCGGCTGATAGATACCTCCGGGCGATCCGCCTATGAAGGGGGAGGTTGATTTCCTTGAATTTGGACTCCCTATGGACAACCGGACATTCACCTCAGTGGTGGCAAAATCCTCCGTGGGGATCTCAACGGCCGCTCCCTTAGAAGACCTGCATCCACAGCAGGAATGACCTGTTAGTATTACTACTTTGCAAACACAACATATAAGGAAGAGCATGTAGAAAATATATCACTTACTGGGCAATGTCTTGCACTGGGTGCGGTTGCGGTTTCGCATACGACAGAGGCTCTAGGTCACTCACCGCAGTTGGAGTGTTCTGTGCAGCAGGCGAGGAGAAGGTGGAGCCCACATCCAACCCCATTGCAGCAAGGGATTTTCCTCCGCGGGTACTATGTGTGGGGCCGGACGCATGGTCTTTCCTCAGCACCTTGGGTGGTGCATTCTCTTCCGCCTCCTCATTTACTCTTTTACGGCGCATTTGCTTACGCCTTTTGTTAATAGACGGCTCCGTAGCGGCCACCTCTTCTTCGTGCACCGCCTCCTGAATGGCCTATGTGGTTGTCGCAGTCTCCGCAGGGGGGGTCTCATGTGCTAATCCCTCTTGGACATGGTCCTCCGCCCTGGCTCCTTCAGCTAGTGATGGGGCAGTGTCTTCATTGTCGATGTCCAATGACGACCTCTCGATAGTAGAAGGTGTCCCTAAGGATCCGGATGCCACGGTTGGATCCTCCATGTCTATCACACGGCTCGCCGTTGCAGTTAATAGCGGCACTTCATGGGCGGCGCGTGGTCACGTCCCAGTCTTTACCTTGAATGGGTTGGGGTTACGGATCAGGCTGAACAAATCCATTTCTGCAAATACACAAGAGGAGTTAGATTATTTTCCTACGACATAAAAATAATAAAGAAGGTTTATAATACACCCACCCCGGTCATTGTCATACAGGAACGTAGTATACACGTCGTCCCCAAGGTAGTAGTTCTGGCTTAGCCCTACTAGGCATAATAAGTTTTCTGGTAATCTTTGGAAGGGGGCACGGTCTGTATTTAGCAAGGTTACATCTGCTGCGGAATAGGAACCCGCAATAGGCATCTCATCCCTTGGGGTGCTTGCACGCTAATCCACAGAGGTAGGAAATATCTTCTCGTTTATCAAGAAGAAGCGATTATTCTAATTCTTCAAGGAGTCGAGGGGCTTTACGTAGCATTGTGGGGTGTTCTTCCCCGGTCATTTGCTAAACGACATCCATCCCGAATTAAAGGAAGGGATGTAGAATACTCGGAATAGGTTTAGTGTGGGAATTATGTTGTGGACACGGTAATTGATTTCAAAGTTGCTAACTTTGGCCGCGCCTATCACTGACAGTTGTGAGAGATGAATTTGGTAGTGTCCAAGTATGTCAAAGAGGAATTGTGAAAGATGGATGCGGTAGTTTGCGAATTTAAAAAATCTGGTGTAAACACCGACTTTGCCCTCTGGGAAATCCACGATGGTTTCCCCTAGGCCAGGCACCTCCGGATGCAAGTTCTCTAGAATACCATACTCCAAAGTAAACTCGAGCAGATACTCCCCGGAGATGGTTGAGAAGGCACCTTTTAACTGTATGGTATCCCTACCCATTTTTATTAAGTTTTTATAAATGGCGTGGTGTACTAACCTGTGATTAAGGAATTCTGTGGAATTAAATGTTTGTGCGGCTGCGTGCATGAAAATGGTGGTTTGATTTGAAAACTGAGTAAACTTGCACAGTGGTTGCTTGCCTTTTTTATAGTATGTCCTCGACAGATGCGTCTGGTTGGATGATTGACACGTGCCCCCACTTACTTTTTGGATGGCTATGATTGTGAGGCAGACGAACCGGTTGCTGGGCCCACATGTCTCATCATCCAGCCATTTTTGCCGTTTCTCAATACACGGGTACTACTATTATGCTATAAGAATCAGCATGTGATTTTGGAGGTTACGTGTTTCTGGCAAGGATCGCGGTATTTGTAGTCTAGGAACCATGACCATGATCCCGGCCACGGCCATACCTCCTAGACTGGGGGGGACATGATGACATATAGTATGGACTGGCCCAACCCACTCATATTATTATGGGCTTGGTAGAAGATAATGGGCCTCCGGCCCATGTATCAGGGTCGCGGCTGCAAGTCCGCTGTCCGCGGCCGCGGTATCTTCACAAGATATTCCTAAAGATAACCTAACTAAGTAAAAGATATGTTTTACTTATTTAAACCAGCTAGGATAATGCCAAATCCCTAAAACTTCGGTCGTATCTTGAGCCGCAAGTCATGGAAACCCTAAAGGTTATTTAGCCTATAAAAGGAACACGATCATCATCAATGCAGGTATCTTCTACAAGCTAAAACCCTACTTACACTCGATTACTCCCAAAAACCATATACTTACTCTCACGCCGGAGTCCAATCGTGGGATCCGCTCCTACGATAAGATTAACGGTGATTTCTTCCTTGTGCATGGTCCTCCAAACAAGTTCACTTAGTACAAGAACAAGGTGCTACATATCCGAATAGCTGCCTATTAGGACCTAACAAGACCCGACCTAACTTTTCTATCAACAAATATTTCACCCAACAAAAAGTTGCTGAATATTGACAAAAAGTTTCTTTAGAACGAGCTTTACTTTTCCATAATTTGCTGTTGACGCATGAATAAAGTCGCCCATCTCCTTAGGGAGCTTGGTTTTTGCAAGCTTGTTCAAAACAGATATAATGGTCTCAGTTTCTAAACCCACCGACACGGCCGTATAAAGTGACTGGGGAGTGAGATTGTATTCGTGCAAAGACTCCAATCTATAAGTACAAAAACCCCAAGCCTATAAGATCTCAAATCTTATGCACATAGATATAAACTATCAGTCAACATACTACCTGCAAAAAGGTCCGCCGATAGCAGTTAAGAAATCAGAAGCCTGTTTATACAAAGGTGAGAAGGTCTCAAGAAAGATACGTCCATCTGCACAAGCCCATAATGGGCGATTGGCGTGATCTGGTTTTAGTTCTAGTTTTGTAAAATATGTCCTTTTTCCTTCTCCGTCACCTTAAACACATAAATAAAACATACTCAACCAGTTCATTCCCATTGGCATAAGCCCATAAAACACAACCAACATAATTTACTAGTCAGATAAAGATACCATATTGATCATCTTCACTAGGGGTGTTAACGAGTCGAGCTTTTAACGAGCTACTAGAGCTCGAGCTCGTTTATCTTGAGTCGAGCATGAAAATTATCGAGCTCGAGTCAAGTTCAAACAAAAATTTGTGCTCGATTAGTTTCACGAGTCGAGCTTTCAAATCTAATATTTGGCTCGACTTATTCGAAAGCTCGTTTAATTATTCGAGTCGAACGAGCTAAACGAAGTCAAGTTGAACGAGCTAAACGAGCTAATCGAGCCAAACTAGTTTTTAAAATATTATACTTTAGATGTTTCTATAAGGATTCATAGAATAGTTTTAACTAAAAATATATCATGCATCATTAGTATCAAAGTAGATACTTCAAATTTATATCCATTATTTACTTGGTCCTTCACTTTTATAGGCCCCATCCTTTCTTCACTTGTGCTTCTCTTTCAATATGGGATGTAATTCTTTTTTGTTTTTCCATTTACCTCAAACATGTAAACACACTACATGTAAATACTAAATACGACATTAATGAATAATCACCATATTTCAAAGAATAATTATGTACTCAAAAAGTTATTATACCATTTTTTATATATAACTTAATTGTATGTTTAGTTACAATTTGTTAATATTTGCTTATATTAACTAACCTTTTCATTTTACTATATACCAATTACTAAAATGATTTTTATTATAGAAATACAATAACTATATTAATAAACAAATCAAACTACAACAAAAAAATTGAGTATTGAACAAACTAAAGTATATTTACGATCTTAGTTTGGCCCAACAATAAACGATAGTAAAGAACATGTAATGTCGAAACCAGCACTCAAATAATAAAAAAAAAATAAAATAAAAAAATATTAATAGTTGAAAAAAAAAGTGTTAAGACATGTATAACACCTCGTGTTTTAGGACAATGTATGACGTTAATAAAGTCACTAATTATTTTTAGGGTTTTACGCGTTTGCTCTTAAACCGTAAACGTTAAGTTAAATCGCGTAAACTGAAAATGATCATTCAATATAAACGGGCATTAAACGATTAAATGTTTTGCATCAAGCAATGTATATGATAATAAGGGATAATTAATGACTTTTTTTGTTCATCATATTTTTATCGGCTACGTAAAAAGCTTCAACGTATCGTTATAAAATGGCGTTTAGTGCATACCCGGAAGTTCTAAAAACCTCACCTACGCCTAAACTAATACCCCGAATAACCCAATACTAGCTCCAAATAATCCAAAAATATACAATCTTATATAATATATATATAAATATATATTAGTATATATATATATAATATATATAGTGCTGAAAATTTAAAGATGAGACCAAGACTTTTCATCTTTTCAGGACTGTAGAGCCGGCCTGCAACTGAAAATAACATCAACAACAACACAAATAACAATAAAAACAACAATCGTAACAACAACAACCCGAGAGCCAAGGGGCAAATACCAATGCCATCTGTATGCTTTGAGTGCGGGGCTCCAGGCCACTTAGGAACAACTGCCCCTATGGAAGAACAAAATCAGGGAAATGTAGCGGTGTAGCCAGTGCTTATGCAGTGGGATTGCAAGGACAAAAACCCAGACAACAACGTTGTGACGGGTACGTTTCTCCTAAACAACCGTTGTGCTTCCATTTTATTTGATACTGGTGCAGATAGAAGTTTCGTGTCTACTCAATTTAGTACTTTGATTAATATAGCCCCCACTACATTAGATCATGGTTATAACGTTGAATTAGCTGATGGTAGAATAATTTGGGTAAATACGGTATTACTGGGGATGCCGGACGTTAAATTTTCGTGAACCATTCCGTTTCACTCGACCAGATGCCTTAGAAATGGGTACTTAGGAACTTCATAAGTGGCATGGACTGAGTTGACGAAATACCAGCGTTATTGACTGTGCTAAGAAGATCGTTCGTATTCCCTTTGGGAGCGAAATCTTAATTTTTCATGGAGACGGAAGTAGAAATAAACGCGGGACTCGATTAAACATCATCTCGTGCACCAAGGCCCAGAAGTATCTGCTACAAGGATGTCACGTCTTTTTGGCACATATTACCGTCAAGGAGACTGGAGACAAGTCGAAGAAGAAGCAACTGCAAGATGTACCGATCGTCAAAAATTTTCCCGAAGTATTTCCCAAACTTTAATGAGCCCAGTCTTCCACCTTAACCAGAACAAGTGGGAATTTCAGATCACACGATCCTAGTACCGGTGCTGCCCTGTAGCACGGGCACCTTATCGAATGCCCCATCAGAAATGAAAGAATGGCGGATTCAACTACAAGGAGCTTTCTGACAAAGGCCTTTATAAACCTAGTTCGTCACCATGGGGAGCTCCAGTTACTATTTGTTTAAGAAGAAAGATGGATCATTACGGATGTGCATAGATTATCGGGAACTAAACAAACTAACGGTGAAGAACCGTTATCCGCTACCAAGAATTGATGACTTATTTGACCAACTTCAAGGGTCGAGTGTCTACTCGAAGATCGACCTAAGGTCAGGTTATCACCAATTGAGGGTTCGAGAGGAAGACATCTCGAAGACTGCCTTCAGAACTCGATATGGACATTAATGAATTCCAAGTCATCAGTTTGGTTTGACCCACTCACCGCTGTGGTTTATGACCTCATTAAACCGAGTGGTGGCAAACCTTAACTGGACAAAATTCGTAATTGTCTTATTATTGATGATATTTTTATCTATTCTCCAAGACAAGCAAAGAGCCCGAAGAGCACTGCAGATAATATTGGAGTTGTTTGAAGAAAGAGGAGTATGTATGCAAAATTTTCCAAGTGTGAATTTTGGATTCCCAAAGTATAGTTCCTCGGACACGTGATTGATAATAAAGGCATTCACGTGGATCCAGCCAAGATCGAATCCGTTAAAGATTGGGCATCTCCTAAGACACCAACGGAGATTCGTCAGTTTTTTAGTCTGCTGGGAAATTACCAGACGATTCATTGAAGGGTTTTCAAAGATCCCAAACCAATGACCAAGCTCACTTAAAAGAAGGTCAAGTTGGAGTGGTGTGACAAACAAGAAGCACAAGCAGCGTCCAGTTATTGAAGCAGAAGTTGTAGTAGTGCAACCAATTCTGGCTTTACCCCGACGGAAGTGAAGATTTCATTCGTATCCTGCAGAGCTACAAAGAAGGGTTTGGGCGCTGTGTTGATGTCAAAGGGAAAAGGGTTATTTCTTATGCATCACGCCAGTTTTAAGATCCATGAGAAGAACTATACTACTCATGATTTGGAAACTTGGAGCAGTAGTGTCGCTCTGAAGATTTGAGAGGAGCACTATCTGTATGGTACCAGAATTGTACGGTGTCACTGATCATTAAGAGTGTTACAGCATATACTAATCAGAAAGGATTGAACATGAGACAACCCGATGGTTAGAGTGTGCTTAGTGATTACGATTGCGATATTCGTTATCACCCAGGGAAGGCCAAATGTCGTTTGCCTGATGCTTTGAGCATGAAAGAAACGAAACCACTGTTAAGAGTTCAAGCTTTAGTCATGACTATGCAGGGATCTTCCTAAGCAAATCTTGAATGCTCCGACTGAAGCCACTGAAACCAGAAAACACAGAGTGAGGATTTGGAGGTATGCTGATTGAAAATGCTAAATATCCAGAGCAATTAGAACGGAAAAGTTGACCATCGACGGATGGAACCCCATGCCTCAAATGGCAGGAGTTGGTTACCTTGTTAATGGCGATTTGCGTACTGTGGATCATGCACGGTCCCACAAGTCAAAGTATCTATCCATCAGGTTCTGAGAAAATGTTTCAAGACGTAAAGAAGTATATTGTGGCCCAATATAAAGCCTTGAAAACGCCATCCTATGTTAGTATGCAAGTGCTTGACCTGTGCAAAGGTCAAGGCTAAACATCAGAGAAAATCGTGTTTGTTGGTACACCCGAAATACTAATGAAGGGGGACCATACATGATGATTTTTGTCACCAAACTTCCTAAGTCATCAAAAGGGTAATGACACCATTTGGGTAATCGTTGACCGTCTTACAAAGTCCGCAATCTTTATACCCATAAAAGAAACTGACCCTCCTGTAAGGAGAAACTAGCGATAATGTACCTGAAGAAGTAGTAACAAGGCAATGGAAATACCGGTCTCCGATTATTTTGTGAAATCGTGACCCTAGGTTGCATCAAATTTCTGGAGTCACTCCAGAAAGCTTTGTACAAGTATAGATATGAGTAACGGCATATCATCCGCAAACTGACGGACAAAGCGTGAGAACCATTCAAACTCCGAAGAATGCATAGAGCTTGTGTGATCGACTTTGGAAATGGAGTTGGGTTAAACATTTGCCAATTGGTCCGAGTTTCATACAATAACAGTTTATCATCTAGCATTAAGGGCAGCACCCTTTGAGGCACTTTTACGGTTGAAAATGTCGTTCGCACTGTTTGTTTTGGGCTATAAGGTTGAGAAGTTCAATGGGTTCCACTCACCGCCAGAGATCGTTCCAGAGACGAACAGACGAAGATCATCAAGTATAAACAAAGGATGCTAAGCCGCTCGAGATAGGCAAAACGCTAAAACGCTGAATTGAAGCGTAAGCCGATGGAGTTTGAGGTAGGAGATAAAGTTATGCTCAAGGTTTCGGGTGCGCCTTGGAACGGATTTACGTTTTGGCAAACAGGGAAATTTAAAATCCCAAGTTTGTTGTACCCTTCAAGGTAATAAAAAATGGTTGGAGACTTTGCAATACAAGCATCGAGCTTCTGAGGAGCTGAGGCAGAGTTCATAATACATTTCACAAGTGTCCAACTTAAAGAATGTCATGCCGACCTAACCATAGCCGTTCCGTTGATGGACTTCATTTTGATGACAAGCATCAGTTTGTCGAGGAACCCTAAGATATCCAGATCGTGAAATAAACGGAGAAGCGAAGCCATATCCCATTTAGTCAAAGGTTGATGAACTTCAAGAGAGGTCCAGAGTTTACAATGGGTACCCGAAGATCAATTTCCAGAAGAAATACCCCCATTTGTTTCTCAAAGACCGGCCGTTCGTCAAGTGTTATGCGTCGTTAAGCCTTAGGACAAGGCTCAGCTAAACGGGGGGAGACTATAACACCTCTTGTTTTAGTACAAAGTATGACGTCAATAAAGTACTAAATATTTTTTGGGTTACACGCGTTTGCTCTAAACCGTAAACGTTAATTAAATCGCGTAAACTGAAATGATCATTCAATATAAACGGCCATTAAACGATTAAAGTTTGCATCAAGCAAGTGTTATATTGATTATTATGAGTATAAGTTAATGTAACTTTGTTCATCTTATTTTTATCGGCTACGTAAAATGCTTACGTTTCGTAATAAAATGCGTTTAGGCATACCCGGAAGTCTAAAAACCTAACTACCCTAAACGAAATACCCACGATAATCCCATTACCTCAAAATAACAAAAATAACACATTATATATATAATATATATATATATATATATATTATAAAATATATTAAATATATATAATATATCTATATATATTATATATATATCAGCCGAATATATTAAGATGAACCAAGACTTTTCATCTTTTGTAAAATACTAGATATTTAAAGATATTTAAGAAATTAAACTCTTACACCTTTATCACATGATTCTTTTTAACCGACTAGAGTTAGAAACTTACCATGGTTAAGTTAAGGAGATATTTTTACTATAAATAAGCATACATGCATAAGTGATCTTTACTTAAACTTCTTTACATGCAAAATTCATTTTACTCCTCTCTTTTACACCCCAAAACCCACGGCTCAATTTAGCCATACAAACAAATCCGTAGTTTGATTTTCTAAGATTATACAAGCATATACACAACATACTTAAGGTATTCTAAGGTGTTTGTAAGCATTGGTTCATCATTTACAAGTAATAAGAAGAAAAAGGAAAGATTAGGGTTTTGGAAACCTAATCTAGGGTTATAACTTTTGAAAAGCTTGGTTTTTGAATCTAAACACGGGTTAGAAACTTATATCTCATCTCTTCCATCATTTTACTAAGGTGTTTCCAAATATCTTTATACCTTTATTTCTTATGAATTTTATGTGTTACATTTAAATAGAGCCATATCACCCCTAATGAAATTTCAAATAAGTATCATTAGTTTATTTGAGTTTATCAATTTATACACTTATTCTCATCTCCTAATGTTATAAATATCATGGAAAAAATAGATCTATAAGATGTTATAACCATTATGGTTTAAGTAAAAACCATGTTAAAGGACTAATTAGGTTTTAAAGTTATCTAATGTAAATACAAATGTAAAGTAATGAAAGTAAAAGGTTTTTGAACTGTTAGCAATGAAATACAAGACTAGGAGATATTGGACTTTATTAATAAGTACCACAAAAGTAAAATATGGTTATAGTTATTTTTTAAAGTAAACTACTAAACTAATTAATACAATAAAACAAGGTATAAACACATTTTTTGGAAATAAATATCTTTAGTGGACTGTATTGTACTTTTAAAATTACATATATGTTTTATGATTTTATAAAATACAACTACATGTCACAAGGATCGATGGGTCCATAGAAGGAAGTCGAAAAAACGATTATAAAGAAGAAATAACGCCAATTTTCAAGTTTAAGAATAGTTCATACTTTATAAAACAATTTTTTATATAAAAATACTATTTCACCACAGAAACTTTAACTTTAATAAACATCCATAATATGATAAAAACTTTCAATTACGAGAAACGTGCACGAAAGAATCGCTAAAAACGAGCTAAAAACGAATAAGATACGACTAAAACTGGTTTTTCGTAATTAAAATTAATAACAAACGAGTATATAGCTTGGGTTGTTGATAGTATAAACACTATTCATCGCCGAAAATCAAAAACTATGATAATATAATATTTTGATCACGATACGTCGCTACTACGAAGACTGGACCGTAAGAAACGCGAGCAACGGGCTTAAGACGACCAAATTAGGTCATTTTTAGCTTGACGAAAAGTATATTTATAAACGATTTAACTTTATAAATATTATATTACTAAAACGATTAGTCGGTGATAAGCTATATAGACTATTGAGTGTGTTAATCAAAGTGCAATATTACTAGGGAGTTTCATAAAGAGAGCCCTTCGGATGGCGTACGATGAGTTTTGTTGGATTTACTATTTAAAATGTCCCAAACGTCCTCGTAACCGTCATGTCATGACCTCTTTAATTATGATAGCCCGAACGCTAGTACAATAACAACTATAGGATTAATTCCAATGTTATAAATTTAAGTAATAGTACTTATACGACCCTTAAATAAACATAGGTTGCATCTATCGTCTGCGTGACGTTTTTATCTGTGATATAATTGGACTAACTGTACTCCAAGGTATTCATAGCCCACTTTACAGTTTTAAACTGATTTACTATTATTTGGCTGAGAACATGCTTTTGTTTTATAAAATGGACGCAAGTGTTGAAAGTAATAAAATTATTGTGTGTTGCCTAAGTTGCGATAACCCTCTGAGCCCATTATTCATGAACTGTTAAGTTGCATAGAAATGTAAGTTGTGAATTACATTATGTGAGTCGGCGAATGATATTAAATAGATCTATTGGGAGTTAACCATCCCCGTTTGGGTGATAAGCTACACTGGGAAACGACGTTGACCAAGTCGGACTTGGAAGTTGCGGTTTACCAACATTGTACGTGCAAATACCGCTAATATAGCAAAAATATAGGTTTTGAGCTTAAGCGTTGTCAAGAGAGCTTAGTGCAATAATAATCATGGTTTAGATGATTTGTTTGGCATCTGTTGTAATAACACGGGAAAAATCTGCGGTCCTGCATATTGTAAATACATAAACTTCTAATTCACCCCAATTTTTGTTGACGATTTAAGCAATGTTTGTCAGAGGTCATTATGCACGAGATGCAGGGATGCATTGGATTATGTTAATGGATAAGCACAGTTAAAGAATTAGAGTTATGTTCATCAATTTAGGGGAAATCTATGTTATCTTTTGTAATAATAAACAAAGAACAAGTAAAGCTATAAGCTTTTGTAATATGTCTTTTATTTAAATCCAATGTATCAATCTAAACGACTTTTGTGTCGTTCTTATATATATCTTGTGCTGTTGATCTTGAAGTAACATGCCCCGGATCCTTATTCCGCTGCGACCCATTTTGGGGGTGTTACAGATTGGTATCAAGAGCCAAGGTTATAGAGAACCAGGTCAAAATGTTTTTGCTGGACTATAACCATTTTCAAACATTGCATACATACAAAAGGGTTTTTACGGGGTATTCATATACAAATTGTTGCATTAGTCGGTTAGGCTATATACATGCAAAGTTGATATACGTGTTTATAATATATTACGTATATTACAGTAAGAGCCTTATATGATATATACTCATAAGTTATTTCTGCTGGTCATAGTAGTCATGTCAGCTGATTCCGCCGTTACCTATACTTCTGTTCACAAAGTCGGAAGCCACGATCTTGAGTATTCCACTGAGGATCCTTACGAGGAGGCTGCCCGACAGTTGTTCGAGCAGGCACCACATTCTCCAGTGTATATACCTGAGAATCATATACCGGTATACATTCCGGAGCCTGAGCATCCTGAGGACTTAGTGCCAGCTGAGGATGAGGCACCTACACCTCCGCTACCACCATTCTTTTTAGCTCCACGTATCCGACCCCCATATACTAGAGCAGCCATGAGACAGATGAGAGCTGCATCACCATCCACCTATCATTCACTACTCCCATCAGGGACCCCACCATTGTTACCTATACTCTACCATCTACTAGCCGTAGAGCGATTTTCTAGCCGACACGCCGCCTCGAAATAGACTACACTTACTACTCCCATACCTTGGTTGTGAGATTGGATGAGATGTTCTGCTGGCTGGTCTGCTGCTGCAAAGACAGCCCAGGACCCACTAAGAGACCCAGACTCCTAGCTACTGAGAGGAGATGATGACCGTCTTAGAGTTGGTCAAACAGGGATCACTTACCAGGTAAGATGTTTGCACTAGAGATAGTTCAGAGTTTTTGCACAAGAAAAAAACGACATCACGAGGCCCAGAAGGATCGTGCAGCTGTGGAGAGCTGAGGTTGAGGTAATGAGGAAGAGAGAGACTTGCTTACGATTAGTAATTCCTCGGATGAGGTGTCAAAGTCCTTAAGCACTTACGCCTGATGACGGTAAGTGATGCTAGAGAAGAAAGTACCATTCATGAATAAGTGAACTAACATGTCCTTAGCTAATAGGTTTTGTTTGCTTTAAGATTGATCTTGCTAATGATTAACATTATTAGCCCAAAAGGCCCATTGTAAAGCTTGACGATTTCATCTATCCTAAATATGTAGGATTTAATGGTTTTTAAAATTAATTTGAACACACACACCTAAAGATATATTTATGTCGGGAAGAGGAATTCCACAAGTTGTAATTATAAGCATCTTAGCATCTTAGCTCGTACAAACGGTGGTCTTATTTGTAAGCATGCATGGGAAAAGTGAAAAAATCGGGGATGATGAATTATCTTTACACTTAATTGTGCTTTTTTGTTCAATGAGCCTTAAAGTTTACCATGAGTAAATGAAAACAATACATTATGTCAAACACAAATACGATGTAGTTAGGTAGTTAATTATCAAGAAAAAATTCATAAAAGATAAAAATCTTTGAAAATGGGAACTACGGTGTTTTTATAACTTTTGATCTCTTAGCTCCTCACAACAAAAAATCTTTTGCCACTTTTCAAAGAGTTTTAGTTTGGGGAAGTTTCGAGGTATTTGTGGTTATAAGGCAGATGATATTGCGTGAGGACACCATCGGTTAGATTGGGGAATTTTGAATAAGTGTAAAATACACATAGCCATTTATGCTTAAAATAGCCCAAATAAACCTAAAACAGACCAAAAATGGCAACAATCTGTTTGTATTTGTGTTTTGTGTGTGCAGGAACGGATATATCAAAAATCACAAGAAAACCGTCAAAAACGGGCAAGCACGGACACGAGAACGGAAGAGTGAACAAAAGCCGGAAGCCAAAGCCAGAAAAAGTCAAATCTACAGTCAACTCCAGTCAATCTTGGTCAACAAAAGTCAACAAGACCCAAAGTGTTTCAAAATAACCCCTCAACTTTCAGAAAAGTCAAAAAATAGTCCCTAAACTCTTAATGGGCCTCAAAACCCTAAATAAACCTCACCCGGATCCAAAATCCCAAGCCCTTAGCCCAATAGCCCTTTCATAAAACCACAAGGACCAATCTTGCTATTTCTCAAAATTGTTTTATATAGAACTATGGATAAACAAAGACAAGGGCCATTTGTGCTATTCTCCCAAAGATACAACTGAAGTAACTCGTTTCAGTTATAAACTTGGCACCAAACCCAAGTTACTATTCATCGTCCCTTCCAAGGATTTACCAGGGTAAATCAAGGGGCAAATTAAAATCAAAGGGTACGAAGTCTATTCATGAGCTCCTAACAAGAAATGGAGGGAAGCGAATCGTAACAATACCAGAGATCTAAGCACCTCACTCAAGCACTTAGCCACGTCATCAATGGAGAAGCACACAAGTATATGTGGGTTTTGCTCTCAAACCACTTAGAGAAAAAGCACAAGTGTGCCTCACATGGATTGCCAGCTTGGCAATCCGTGTGAGGACACTCAATGATCAACACGTCTCACAATAGAGATCAAAGATTAAAGAAAGAATACAGGTTGCGGATTGAAGGCTTGGAGATGGATTCAGGAGACCTAGAAGCTTCTTCTGAGGCTATAAATAAGCCCTCTCCTCACACACACACGATATACTACTTTTCTTTATCTTACACTTTTTAATTCTCCTTTTTCTAGTTTTTTAGTCATTTAGGTAGCTTAAGCTTTGCTTATTGTAATTTTCCTTTAAATCATGTAACTCTCTTTTATATAATATGATGAAAGTTTTTATGCAATAAAATTTAGTGTTTGTCTTCATTATTTTAAATCTTTACTCATTAGCTTAATATTGTCTTAATAAGCTCTAATAAGCTCACATTCAGCTCTTTCA
This sequence comes from Tanacetum coccineum, assembly GCA_026074375.1. NCBI lineage: Eukaryota > Viridiplantae > Streptophyta > Magnoliopsida > Asterales > Asteraceae > Tanacetum > Tanacetum coccineum. Next base: position 51,464 of record BQNB010012981.1, on the reverse strand, counting down.
GTCTATAAGCTGAAATTGAGCTTACTTAATCCAGCCTTAATCATATCTAAACATATAATCAGCTTAAAATGACTAATTACCTTAGCTTTTGGAATTGTGAGCTTTTGGAAGGAGATTTAGAAATGGATAAGATCTCATGGACTATTACCCTAGCTTATTATTAAGCTAGGGAGCTTGTAGCTGCCTTAATTGGTTCCTCTTGTTTAGCTAGAGGCTTTGTAAGTTTCTCTTTAATTTCCTAAAGTTTTTGCTTTTAATAATTGTCTATTTACTTTCTATTCTTAAATCTGCTTAATTGCTTATAATAGTGCTTAAATATCTTTTTATATTGCTTATTATATAGTTAGATCACATGTTTTTGATTAGGTAGTTAACAATCATAAGTTTTCATTTCTCTCATTATTAACCCATTAAAAAACCAAAAATAAATATTAATTCAGTATAGATCTAGGAATTTGCCTTATTCAAGTTGCAGATTATGTTTATTAAGTTTGTTATAAGTTTATAGTTAACTGGTTATCAAGATCTAATCATTATTCTTCATTTAAAAGCTTTTTGCAAATCTGATACATTTCAGTGTAAGGGTGTTTTGTCATAAGCCCTTTTTGACCATAAAAGTCAATACAAGTTGGTAAATGGTTTTCAAGACATCCCGCTAAAAGTTTTTATCAAATAACAAGTTTTAAAAAAAGTTTCAATAGTTAGTTTGAAGTTTAAATGAATTTATGGCCTATTTTCCTTCTTCCTGCACCAGGGCACTTCTTAAATTAAGTTAGGTTGCTATTCTTGTTCTGTCAACTAGGCTTGTGAGTGCTCTAATTGAGTTTTAACAACATCAATGAGTATGATAAGGTAGCTTTGTCCATAAGTTTGCCTGCACTTTGGCATTTGTGGGTTGCCAAGTGCATCAGCAGCACCTTCAAGTGAAGGTACTGCTGATTTTAAGCTTAAATTTAGGCTTGTCATTATAGGATTTAGGGGCTTAGATTTAGGTATAAGTTAGTTTTCATATTGCTTAAGTTAGGTTTTAGCTTAAATTCAATTTCCATTTTATTTAGTTAGCTTAAATTAGCCTTTAAAAGTCATTAAAAAAGCTAAAAAGCCAAAAACAGTAGTTAAGTAAAGTAGTTTTCTAATTTGTGAATTCTAGCTTAAAATTATTGATTTTATAGTTTAAATAGATAGATAATAAGTAGTTTTATAAGTTCTCAAAAGCTCATAATCTAGTTTAGCTTATTATGCAATTTGGCTTAACTGAATTTTATGCATTTTTGCTTATTGTCTGAGTTTGCTTATTTTATCATCATTTTTAGTTGCTTAAATGTATCTCCAGCTCTTTTCTCCTTTAATATTAAGCTCATGCACATCATAAGCTTTACTAAGCTTCTTCTGGTTTCAAATTTGAGCTTATTTTAAGCTTTTTACAAAGTTTTTTTAGTAAAATCAAGGGAAAACCCTCCTTACTGAGGACAGCTGATGGATCAGCTCTTTTAGAGCTTATTAGTGGGTTTCAGCCCATAGTGCTTTTGTTAAAGTTGTTCTCCCCATCTTAATCTCAAACTTTGCTCTTTTGAGTTTTTCCTAAAAAGCACTTTTTAGTTCATCTTATTTTTAGGCTTAAAGGGACTTAGGGTGTAATCGGGTTGGGCCTCAGGGTAGTTTTTGTAACTTTTAAGTTTTAATTGTTTTCTCTGTTAGTCCTTTGTTTTGCACTGATTAGTCCTTTAAGGACGTGCATAGTTATCCCTTTTTATTAGTAAATGTTAGTTTAAAGTTTCTATTTTAATTAATAATTAGGTTAAATTTTTAATTAGTTTAATTAAAGTTTAATAAAAAAAGTAAAAATTAGGGCTTTTATTTTTATTAAATTTCTGCACATTTTATTTTTCTAGTATAATTTTTATAAAAATTTTTAGGCTTATATTTTTATTATTTTTAAGCTTTTAATTAGTATTAAATCTTAGAAAATTCATATCTTAAAATCTAAAAAACCAAAAATAGTGATTCTTTTTTCTAAAATTTTCTTTTATTTGTTATTATCTAGGAAAATATAATCTCAATTACTTGCTCAATTTTTTATTAATAAGATTTTAATAGTTTTTTAATTCAAAAAAAATTCAAAATAATCAAAAAAAAATATTTTTCTTTTCTTAAAATTTCTTTAGTCCTATTCTAGGTTTAGGAATTTAGTTTGCATTTTTAGGGTTTAATTTTCGTAAACTAGCTTAATTGTCGCGTTTTATTTGTTTTTCGTTAATATTTTTAAATGTTTAATTGCTTTTAATTGTTCAATTTTAATTGTTGTTTTTATTTGGTAGTTATAGATCATCAAAATATCTTTGCTTTCATTCAAATCATAATCCGAGCTTAAACGTGGTTTCCATTGCACTAGTCGTTGGGGAAACGACCCGGGTGATCATTCTTACCCGATTTAATATACGTATTATATATTATATTATATATATTTTTGAGAGTGAATTTTCCTTAGGAAATTTTCTTAATTGCTCTTAAGGTTATATTAGTATATATATTTTATAGTGTATTAAAACTAGCAATCAATACTCGTTTATCTTATAACAATGTGATTACTTTGCAAGGACTTAGTGAAGTTTATAACCTCGCTTTTACTTATTTACATGCTTTATAAACCCGCGAGGGGGATACATGCTTGTTACAAACTCTTTTACCTACTCGTTTATCTTATGACAATGTGATTACTTTTTAAAGACTTAGTGAGTTCATAGCCTTACTTTTAATCTCTTTAATGTTTTCATAAACCCGTGAGGGGGATACATGCTATAAATTATGAATACAAGTGTTTTTCCAAGTTATATGCTATCCTGATATACCATTACGACTAATGTCTAAGTTACTTTATGCCAAAATCCCCCCCCCCCCCCCCCCCCCCCCCCCCCCCCCCCCCCCCCCCCCCCCCCCCCCCCCCCCCCCCCCCCCCCCCCCCCCCCCCCCCCCCCCCCCCCCCCACCTAACCCCCCCCCCCCCCCCCCCCCCCCCCCCCCCCCCCCCCCCCCCCCACCCCCCCCCCCCCCCCCCCCCCCCCCCCCCCCCCCCCCCCCCCCCCCCCCCCCCCCCCCCCCCCCCCCCCCCCCCCCCCCCCCCCCCCCCCCCCCCCCCCCCCCCCCCCCCCCCCCCCCCCCCCCCCCCCCCCCCCCCCCCCCCCCCCCCCCCCCCCCCCCCCCCCCCCCCCCCCCCCCCCCCCCCCCCCCCCCCCCCCCCCCCCCCCCCCCCCCCCCTGAGGGGGATACATGCTGTAAATTACGAATACAAGTGCTTTTCCAGACTATATGCTAATCTGATATACCATTACAAAAAAGTCCCTCATTATCATGGACCATTAATCACTTACGGGTGAACGCAAATATTGTGGATAGATCTATCGGGATTGACGAATCCTGTTTGTGTTAGCCGGATAGGTAACCAAACACACTATATTTGAATTTCATAGGTATATGGAAATTACCTACACCGAGGGCCATTATCTCTCTCTCTCTCTATATATATATATATATATATCACATCATTTTGGGTATATATATACACTAGTCAGTTTGTGTGCCATGAGCTTAGACCAGACTATACTATACCAGACAAGACCAGACAGACCAAACAAGACAATAACGCAGTAATACACTGTTACTATGATAATTGCATTCGTTGCAATTATTACAAATAACGGGTATATAATAACGTGACCCAAGATCATAACAATAACATTTTCATAATAATTGTGTTTGTACAATTATTACACTATAACTTGTATTCAAACTGCTTATCAAACCTATGAATTTCACTCAACCTTTGTGTTGACCCTTTCTAGCATGTTTATCTCAGGTAATTGAGCAAGTTGCGGCACGGAGTGGCATGGACTCAAAGATGGTTGAACTGTTATCATTCAAACTTGATGTTTTAGATTTTGGGACCTGCATTTTGTAAAAACTCTGATTATAATGAATGATAACTAAATTTTTCCAACAACGTCTCTTTTAAAGTTGTTTTCTATGATTATGATTGTTGTATCCATGAAGTAATACCCCAGATTAGCTTCCGCTGCTATATTGTAAAAATAGGGGTGTTACACAACACCACCAACAACAACAGAAGCTCAAGCTATTATCATATCCGTACCTGATCCATCACCAATAGTTCTTGAAAGAATATCAGAATTGGAAAAGAAAGTAAAAGCCTTGTCTAAGGTTGATCACTCTGAGGCTATTGAAGAATCAGTGCAAGCCAATGTCATCAACGAGGTCAAGAATCAACTGCCCAAGCTTCTACCCAAATTAGTTTCTAACTTTGTCAATCCAAGGATTGAAAGAACTATACGTGAACTCCTCCAAAAGGCTCCAACTGTTCTAGCTCAATCTTCTTTCACTCCTGGTCAATCTTCTTAAAAAGTAGCTGAGTCTCATTCTGAACTAGAACTGAAGAAAATACTCTTTGACAAGATGGATAAAAGTCAATCTTACATGTCTCATGATAAGCATCAAGAGTTATTCGATGCTCTATTGAATTCGATCATGCTTGATAAAGCCATTGCAAGTGGAGATGTCAATCCTGATAAAGTTCTGAGGAAAAGAGACCGCCGTGATGATCAAGACCCTACTGCTGGATCTGACCAAGGGAAGCAGAAGCGAAGGAAAGGAAAAGATTATGAGTCGTACAAAGACAAAGTTCAGACTGGTTCATCCTCCAAAGGTAAAACTCATTCCAAGCCCTCATCTACCAATAAGCCTGTGAATGCAGAAGAACCACTTCATGAGGCTGAAATGGATGTGGAAGAACCAATTCTAGATGACGTGGTTAATGAGGCTGATCAACCACAAAATGAATCTGCTCCAACACAAGGCAACCCTACTTAGTTCAAGCAACCTCCAAGACCTCCTACTCTAGATCCAGAATGGAACCAAGATAAAGATGCTAATGATGGACCAGAGCAAACTTGGTTTAATGATCTGGTGCATGCAGAAAAGCCCCCACTCACCTTTAATGATCTTATGAGCACACCAATTAACTTAACCGGATTTTCTATGAATCGACTTAAGATTGACAAGCTCACCAAAGCAGATTTAGTAGGACCTCTCTACAAGCTGCTCAAATGAACCTGCAAAAGTAGCATTGAACTATAATACAACATTGAACAATGCTACTTAGCTCTGTCTGATCAACTTGATTGGACAAATCCTGAAAGTGACTAATGTCTATATGATTTGAGTAAGCCACTACCCTTGCAAGGCTCTCTAGGTCACTTAACCATTCCTTCAGACTTCTTCTTTAATAATGATCTTGAATATGTGAAGACAGGTAACAAGGAAAGGAAATACATTGTATTTATAACCAAGACAAAAGCTGTAAGGTATGAGCTGGAAGGAATTGAAGACATGATTAAAAAATTATGGAGTCTAGTCAAAGTGGCCTATGACAAGGATGCTGCATTGGGGATCTCTCACTAGGGACCCAAACTTTAGTTATTCTACCGATCTCAAATCAGTATGCAATCTAAGCATGAAGTCTACTCCATGATGAAGATCCTGAGTGTGGTCAGTATGAAGGTGGATAAATAGTTTGGCTATGGATATTTGGAAGAGATTTTCATAAAAAGAGCGGCTCAGAAACTGTATACGTTCAAAGAAGGTGACTTTCTAAGAATTCATCTAAATGACATTGAAGACATGCTTCTACTTCATGTTCAAAACAAGTTATTCAACCTTGAAGGTGATGCAATTGTCGACTTAGCTGTTGCATTGCGCATGTTTACACAAAGAATTGTCATTCAGAAACGAGTTGAGGACGTACAACTTGGAGTTGAAAGTTATCAAAAGAAGCTCAATATCTCCAGGCCACAAAAAGACTGTTCAAGAATCTCGGTCAAAGAACCATACACTCCTTCATATGACCCCAAGGGAGTTATCTATGAGGACAAGCAGAAACATAAGAGACTGATGCGTATCGATGAGCTCTACAAATTTTGTGACGGAACGCTCAGGTCTGTTCGTCAAATCCTCCATGAAAGGGTGAAAAATTTCAAGCGGGGGTACAACAAAGACATGCATAGGAGAAAATGGACTACCAAGGATTAGAATCATTCAAGTATTATGGTGAAGATGATTGACAATCAGCTATTGGAAAGACAGATTATGCGCATCTTAGAAGTGTTGGTTGGTGGAAGGCATTATGAGACAGATAAACGGCTACTTCAACAAACCATATGACTATGTCATACTTGGTCTCTATCTTTTCTAAAATTCATGGAGCCAGTGATGCAATGCACAACCCTTCCTAGCCACTCGAGGTCTCTCAAAATACTCTTGTTTCATTTCTCACGAAGACAAACACGTTATCTATCGACTTTCTCACTTTGAGTTAGCTGATATTGAAAAATCATTTTCTTAAGATTTTATTTTAGCTATTCCACACATTTAACAAATAAATCTCATTAGGATACTATTCCAAACTACACTTGTTCTTCATACATTATGAAAACAAGTGAAATCATTAGAGTCCTACGCATTATCCTTGTGATCTTGCCAGAACACTTAGAGTGGTGCTCTTTAGCATTCCACAGTGACGAATGGAAATCCTTCCAGTGTCAACATCACACATTACTACGGTGGGTGACTTGTGCGATCCTATATGGATCAAACTTATGACAACTGGATATCGATTTGGTCCAGTATATGAATTGATTACTCAGTCAGTAAGATAGTAACTAACTGATTCACTCTTATCGTGTTGTCTGCTTTGAGACGTTCCAGTAATGAGAACAAGCAAGTACGGTTGAACTCTAATGCTTACAAATTAGAGGATCTTATACTTTAAGGTTGGGAAATTCTTGTCAAGGAGATTCTTTCTAAATGAATTCTACCTTGATCACAGTCGGGTTCTCACAGAATCGGAGGTTAATCCAACAAAACATGGGCGAATGATAGAGCCATATTCGTCCACAATCTTTATTGTTGACTGTTTCAATTGCAGATTTATATAAAGATGGTGGTTCCTTGTTCCAGCAGAGTCAAGTTCATAACCACATGCTCATACTCGATCAACGAATATAAAGACATGATGAAAGCTCAAGTACATGTTACTCAAGTCTTTTACTACTCTGATATTCAAAACGTCTTCCTTAAAGTGTTAAAGTGTTCAAGATGAAGCATCTCAAAGGAGATTATTAGCTTTCAAGACAAAGAAAAGTATGAGCATTTTGGTCCCAACGTCACAAGATCACAAGAAGGTGAAAGATTACAAGATGATGTTGATATGATGAATGACTGATGATCTCATGAAGTTCAAGATCACAAGCCTATAAAGCATGCAAGTTCCAAGATCACTACATCAAGTTCACAAGATAAAGAACAAAGAATCAAGACTACAAGCAAGATTGAAGACATTCATAGAATGCTAAGCTTAAGTTTTTATAAAATAGAGTGACCTCCCTTAGGGGGATATTGTTAGGAATTGAGAAAAGACCCTGTCACTTCTAAAATAGTCATCCTTAGCTCATAGTTAATCGTTGTGTAATAGTTAAGCTAATCGGGTCAACATAAGGCTCACCTTATGTTGACTACGCCCCAAGATAAGTATGAATACCCTCTCCTTCCATGGAGAGGGTGTTGGTTCATTATAACACATCTTCTTATTTCTTTCTCTCTCTAAGTGTTCCAACCATCATTTCTCTCTTTAGATTTATACCTTTACATCTTGCTTAGTTTGTGTGAAATGATATCCTACACCTTACAATCAGAAATGTTTTAACAAACGTAGCTCATGTTGGATAAACACCGTCGGCTAAATAGTAACTTTTGTTGTATGTTCTTCCGTTTACTACAAATGGAGCTTCCAAAGCTTTATCGGCAAGAACATCATCAAATAACGGGGAACCATATAACACATTAAGATCATTATTTGACGTACCAGAACCCCAAAATATGCATGTCAAATCCACAATTTTTGATCCGCAACCGCTTCTAACATAAAAGTTGGGTATTTATGATCGCGTCTTTTGAATTGAGCATGTAAGGCCTTTGGGCAGTTTCTCTAAACCCAATGCATACAATCAATACTCCCGCACATTCCATGGAGTCCATGTTTCTCTTCGTGCAATGCATATGTTTTTTCAGTATCCTTTGAAGTGGGCCTTCTTAAATACTCTTCTACGTATAAATATATATGCATTCAGTAAAGTTAACTAAACATTCTTGTGAACAACGTTCAGTAATTTGCAAGTACTCGTCAAATGCATCAGGTGTTGTGTCGTATGCCAATTGGCGTATGGCGGATGTGCACTTTATAATAGGACCAATAACTCCACGACCCGTACAATCTTCTCTTTGTTTAAAAAAACGAAAGTATTCAGGAAGAGGCTGAGCATTATAATTTGTAATATCATTGACTATTTTTTTTAAAGTGTAGAACTCATACGATACCTTCGCCTAAAATACTCTTCTGTGTATTTAGGAAGAGTATCATCGTCGCCAAAATAGTCGTAAAGTAGCCGTTGTTCTGCCTCTTCTCGCTCACATGGTATGTATCTCCTCTTCTTCTTAGGATTCGATCCCGAACCCCCCGCTTCTTGATTACCCATAGCTAGAAATTGTTCATATTCCTCATAACCCTAATTATATATCGCTCCGCATCGTCTTTAAAGAAAATATAGTAATTATCAAAGGTGTTGGGAGTGTTGGGATCCATAGTTTTTTTATGGAAAAAATAGTATTGTTGAAGTAGAAATGATATTGGAAGTGTGTATAAAATTTGGTACAATAAAGAGGTACTTATAGTATTTTTAATAAGTTTGAAAAAAGGAAAAACAGCTATCTTTTGGCCCAAAATTACATTTCTACCTTTTTTTACCGTTATTAAACGTATACTTTCAAATAATCATAATAATAAGAGGATAAAATTCGATCGCTTGAGCTGGTCGCTTCGGCGCGAGGACTGATGGCGCGAGCCTCGGTATGGTGGCGCCACTTTTTGTTTCGGCAGGTGGGATGGCTTGAGCCATCAGCTCTCCATACCCCTCAATCTAAGAGTAAAAGGTGCAACAACACCCAAGTTATTGGCACATGTGCGCCACATTAGTTTTTCTCACTTAACTTACAAACAACTAACTTACCCAAAACAACCACATCAGTAACTTGCACTAACTTACACTTTTGAGACCCACTAATTTTTTCCCATTTTTTAACAACTAATATTTCATTAATACAAATAAAAATAACAAAATAAAAAAACATACGAAATATAAAAAATATGAAAAAATTGCGATAATTAAAAATAAAACACGATAATAAAAAACTATGTTGACGCCTATTGAAGGGGATATATTGCCCGGATAATATAATTTTGCATCTCGATGTTTGGGTATCTTGTAGAGACAACCATTGGTTCTTGTTGCGATAAACCGCAATTCTTCAGACGTAATTACGATTCGATCTTTATCTTGTCGCGATTCCCGTTTGAGTTGCAACTCGTTAGACATCATATCCGCAAAAACCATCGTTTGACTCCCCACGGTACCTAACGAGCTGTCGGATTTCGTCTTTTTTGCCGCATGTGCTCTCGTAGGACGTGGTCTCTTGTCTTGACCGAATAGCTCGGTGTTTCCTTCCGACGTGCCCTCGACGTTAACCGTCAGAAACGTAACCGGCTCGGGCGCATCCCACATGGGGCAATGATTCGTCTCCAAATACGTATATAAGGATATTATCAATAATAGTATAAGTATTCCATAAGGATTCTAGAAGATTACTTTTAACCAAAGTAAAATTCAAAGCCTCCCGGGTCGTTTCCTCGACGAAGCGTGAATTGAGAATCGGTTAAGTTTGTGATCGCGTGATTTAAATAATTTCAAGGTTTTTGATTTTGGTTTCCTAAGTCTACAAATATAAATGCAAAAACATGTAAAGGCAAGCAACAATTAAGGCAATTAAAGATTTTAACTAAAACGTTAACGGGAATCTAAAAACGCGTCTAATTAACCAACTATGACAAATTAAATCCCTAAAAATGCAAACTTAAACTTTTTAAATCCTAAATGACTAAAAATAATTTTCAAAATAGAAATTATATTTTTTTTGATTTTTATTTTATTTATATTTATTAAAAATGATCTAAATCTAGAAAATTAATTAAAAATTCTAAACTAATTTATAAAAATTTGGAAAAATTATGAAAAATACTTCAAACTATGAAGAATCTAAGAAAATTGTAAACTAGAAAAGTTGCTTAAAGAATAAGCAGTAAATAAGCCAAGAAGCACGAATAAGCAAAACAACAAAATAACTATAAGAATTTAATTAAACGAATGCCTAATGGAAAAGTCCCAAGGGCATGGCGGTAAGTATGTGTGTGTGTGTGAAAGGTAGGTCGCAGGTTCGAGTCCTGGACATATCTTTTTTGCTACAGTAACTTTTTTTTTATTTTTCTTTTTAAAATTTTTTTGAAGAACAGACCAAAATAAGCACTTTTAACAAAATGACTTTTGCTGAAAACCAATAATAAGCTAGGAAAAGCTAGCTTATAGAGACAGAATGCTTAAAAGCTTAACTACTAAAAGACTTTTAAAAGCCAAACTGTTTTGACACTTTTTAGACTAGATAAGCAAGTGAGAAAAGCCAATAAGCCAAAACAATTTAACCTCTATACTTAATAAGAACTTGGAATAGAAATAGCAAAACCTTAAGCTGTTAGACATTGAAGCTAATTTAAAGAGGAACTTAAACAACTGTCCTTAAAGTTAAAATGACAATACTTTGATCTAATTTCATAGGGCCACAATAGCAATGTAATAAGTTGCAAACTGAAAATAGATGAAGTTTTAGCTTCTTAAACAATCACATAAAAACAAGATCTTAAGAAATACATAAAAAGTAGAAAAAGAAGACTTAAAGACTGACAAACTAAAACTATTTTTGGCTTTTTGGTTTTAGAAGGAAAAATAGACTAATGCAGACTTAGATCTAAGCTAGTAAATGATGACAATATATGAAAATAAGTTCAAACAGATTAAGCTCAATATCCAAAGAGCTTAAATTCTCAAAATCAGACCTTAAAACAAACTTTATCCTAATCTAAACTTTGCAATTGAACGAATATTGAACTTCTTTAATTCTTGAAAAAAACTATGACAGATTTAGATTAGACACACATAAACAATTGCAAATTATCCAATTCGTATACTTCTGCATTATTAGACTCATAAAAAGCCTTATAACTGACAACTATAGCACCTAATCAAGATCAACAAATTTAGTAGTTTATTTAAACTATGAGACACCAGATTCAACATGGGATCCTATAAAACCTTAATACTGAGACTTAAGCTTTTCAACTTAGAATTAAAATTATCGTAAAGCTTAACTTAAGCTTATCAAAATCTTGTCTTAAAGGCAAAAAGGCACAATAAATGTGCGCAAACATCCCCTTATAAAATGTTTAGTTTTACATTTTTTAAACTTCAAAAGTTTGAATTAATCCCAGATTTTATAAAAACAGATAGATTATTAAGAAATGAAAAGTTTAAGTAAGCATAAATCTAAGGACAATTAAGGTTATTAAATAAGTCAAACTCAAAAGCTTTAATAACTAGATATAAAGAACTATTTATAAGAAAAACTACAAAGATTTGAAGTAAGCTCAAACTTGAATAACAGATATATGACTAAGCTAATAAAGGGTTAATAAGCAATAACTAACAGATAATAAGCACCAATAAGCTGATCTATAAGCTAAACATTAATAAGCTACAATAAGAGTAAAGAGATTGTGTACCTTGATCCTAGCTCAAACAAGGATCATAAATGCTTTTACAAGCTTAGATCTACAAGCTCCAGCTTGTTAGAAACAAGCTGGTGAGGTCCATAAGCCCTTCCATGATTGGCTTATCATCCAAAAGTTAAGCTGAGGTATTTAGGAGAGGATTTAAGTGAAATTCTAAACTCAGTTAAGCTTTTGAAAGCTTAACTGAGTGATAACAAGCTAATGTAGTATTTAAGAGCTTATAAGAGCTTGTAAGGAGATTATGATCAAATTAAACAACATTGCAATAAGAAATACTTTGAATTAAAATACGAATTTAAATGAAAGCTGACTTTTATTGAAAATTAAAGGATTACAATGCTTTAAAAAGTAAATTACATGAGAATAAACCTATAAGCTACTAAAAAGCTATTAAAAACTACAAGCTTAAGCTAAAATTCTACACGCCTCATCTGTGTAATGAAGGCCTCCTTTTATAGTGATGTGAGGAAGAATCCAAAACCTCAGGAGCATCTGTGAACTTTAATCCTAGCCTTCCAATTCAAACCGCCTCTCAATCCTTCATCTAAGCCCTTCATTCCTCTCCACGTTTCATAGCCAATAGGATTTCAGGGGATTGCCAACGTGGCCATAATTGATGTGACGGTTTGATCTTAATGAGGTTCTAGAAGCAAACGGGCGTGTGGAGTGGGGATTTAACCATGCGTGTGATAGTTTGTGGTGAAAGTGAAAAGAGAGGGAAACAGTAAAAGGGATAAACAATACATTGACTGTTTGACTTGGGGCTTATATATCTGTTTAGATTTGGGCCTTGTTTAATCCTTTTGGGCCAGGTTTTATATTAAAATGGTTTAGGATTATGGACTTGGATTTATGGTTTAGGGTATGTTTGGCAACAAAGATTATGGGGAGATTGTGATTATTTTTTTGAAAAAATAAGCTATTTAAAATATAAGCATTGTTTGGCAAATGAACTTATATGAGATTATAAAAAAATAATCTTCCATAATCTCTTAAAATCATATGCTACTTCATGTAGCTTATAAAAAATAATCTCTTTTCATAATCTCCATCACCATCTCCATCTACAGCTCCATCTCCAATTCCAGCAACAGTTATTTCGCCAAACATACCCTTAATAGTTTAGGTTTTGGGCTGACACGACCCATTAAGTGGGCCCGGGTTGGTCCATAGAAGATGGGCACGCCTTCGGCTTCGGTTTCTTCATGCTCATTCCATTCCCGTGCTCGGCTTTGTTCGTTTTTGCTTTATTTTTGTCCTTTTGTGATTTATCCATTACCTGCAAGACACAATAGACAAAACACACATATACAATGCATTTTTCATGTATTATTGGTCTTTATAGCTCGTTTTAATAGGTAAAAGGTATGTGTATTTAGGCACATACCAAAATCTCCCATACTACACTATTGTTGTGTCCTCACGCAATGTCATAAATACAAACTTAGAAAACCAAAAATTTCAACCCCCTTAGACTAATTACCTCAAAAAGTAGCTAAGTGTTCATCTAAGGGGATTAAGAAATCACTAGTTTTGAAAAGCACCCCGTTTTACCCTTTTTATGTATTTATTATTAACATTCATACATATCATAACTTTACGTAACAAGAAACACTAAAAAGGATAAATTCATCGTCCCTAATTTTTCACCTGCCCCAAACTAAGCTTAAAAACAAAATCATTGTTAAATACAAGTTAAGATGCTAACACTACTCATAAATGCTAATTGTGGATGCATAGCTACTTTCCGCTCCCTTATTCCTAAATCCTCTAAAGATTTTATTATTATTATTTGTGACAAATAAATTAATGTCTTATTTATATAAAGTAAACCCGGTTTAGACCACAATTAGTTTGAAATCCTTTCCTAAAGAGACGATGTGGTGAGAATAAGGTCCACATTAAGGTTTTAATTTCACACGATTTAGGGGTTATCCTTTTTAGATAACCCCAGAGTCAAAATTTGGCTTTATTATTATTATTATTGCAACATTATTAAACCTCGGTCCTTTAAACAACTGCCACATCAGTATGCGAGCCGACCATGGTCCAGGAGTCTTATTTCGACCTCGGTGATCCTTGACCTTTTAGAAGGCTGCAACATCGGTTGTGAGCCGGCAAGATGCAGCAAACTTTTATCAGTCTCGGATTATTACTATGTGCCTTATTTAGAAGACTTCAACATCGGTTGTGAGCCGGCAAGATGCAGTAAACTTTTATCAGCCCACAGTTTTATTATTATTAATATTACCTCCACCCTTTAAACGACTACCACATCGGTTGTGAGCCGAAAAGAGGTAGTGGTCTTATTTCGGCTTCGGTTTATTACATAACTTATTATTATTAGCCAAATTTCAAGTCATATGGTCTTTTAACTACCTAGACAACGGTAGCGAGCCGTCAGGAATCGGTAGCCTATTTCCCCACAACACTGACAAAACCTCGATGTGTACCTTACTTTCACCAGAAGGAATCTTTACGAAGTGATCTAAACTAAGAATCGCAAAAACCTAAAGCAACTTTATTTATTCAACAATTATATAACGTTTATTAAGCTGATGGGAGCAAAAAGCCACAATTAACCTCTATGAGCCTTAAAGAGTTCCAACTACTCTATGTTTAGCATCTAACTTATATAAAACTCTATCATTTCTCGTTCTTCGCAAATTTAAAATCTTTAATAAAAAGATCCGCGAATGCTTAGTCTAATAAAACAAGCTTTGCATATTTAAAGTCTATCATGGAAACTTGCAAACTCTTGGCTTTTTCAAGCTAGAATTCACATTTTAAAGCTTCTTGAATAAAAGACTAGCAAAAGCTTAAATTTATATAAGTTAAGGGGCAAGCTAGAGTGCAACATGCTAGATCAAGTCAAAATTTATTCCTTAAAAAGACAAAACATCGTGTCAAAAAACTTATTCTATTTTTGAAATTTTTTATTTTTGGCATATTTTTGCTATTTTTGATGAAAAAACGAGGTCACGTAAAGACAAGGCAAATGCAAGTAAGATCAAATCGAAAGATCCCCTATACTAGAACTACACATTGTCCTCAATGTGAGACTGTCACCCCATACTAATTTCAAGGCATAATCCAAATATTAAGGGGTCTCTACGCAAATCTAAAGCTGTTTATTAATTATGCTAATAGATAAACGTTAATCAATAAGATCTAGGATATTGGATTCCCATATATAAGCATGCGAAGGATTAAAGATCGAGTGGAATATAGACAAAACCACGAGCACGGGACCTGGACATAAAACACAAAACACGAAACACGAGAAAGGAAGAGGCGAGCCTCCTCACATCACACTTATTCATGATTATACTAATATATTATTACTAAGGATAAGCATGGGTTGCCACCGACGAAGCGCTTGTTTTTGTTAACTAAGTCATGAGCCTGACTCGACCCCGAATTTAATGGTCCATAGGGAAAGTTTGGATATCCAGGACAACCATCGGTGGTATGTCCCCTCCAAAATAATGCTTAAGTATATGACCATTCACCTTGAAATTTGGTCTGTCGATTTGAGATAACTCGATGGCACCATAAGGGAAAACTTGAGCAATGGTGAATGGTCTGGTCCAACGGGTTTTAAGCTTGCCCGAGAAAATCTTTAATCGAGAATTGAAGAGAAGAACTCGATCACCAACATTGAAGACGCGATTTTTAATCTTGGAGTCATGAATCTTCTTCGTTTTCTCTTTGTAGATTAAAGAATTCTCTGAGGCTGATCCCAGGAGTTTATTTAATTCATAGTATTATGAACTATTCGGGTGATCACACCAAACGTCCTAAGGTCAAAATTACAATGTTTCAAGGCCCAATAGGCCTTGTGTTCCTAGCTCGATACGAAATGGCAATCTTTCCGAACACTAGCTTATAATGAGTGCACCCGATGGTGTTTTGATAGTGGTATTGGGAAGGCCTATAAATGCATCATCAACATATCAGCCCCATGAAGCAATCGGTTTCACCATATGTCCTTTATAAAATACGTTTTAAACCACGATTTGAAACCTTCACTTGTCCACTCGTTTGTGGATGATACGCGGTAGAAAGACGATGAGTAACTCCATACTTAAGTATAACGTTAGCAAATTGATCATTACAAAATTAGGTACCGCGATCACTAATTATAGTATGAGGAGTTCCAAATCAAGCAAAAAGAGATTTCAAGAATTTTACAACAACTTGGGCATCATTAGTGGGGAGCGCTTTTTCTTCAACCCATTTGGAAGAGTAGTCGACGGCCACGAGAATGTATTTGTTCCCTCGAGAAGACGGGAACAGTCCTATAAAATTGATGCCCCACACGCAAAGATCTCGCAAACTTGAATTGCATTTTGAGGCATTTCATCACGTTTTGCCCGAGAATTGCCTTTGACGTGACAAGCGTCACAACCTGTGTCCCAAGTCATGGGCAATCTCGGTAAATAGTGGCAATAGAAATCAAGAATCAAGAGACCGACTTTTTTAGCGGTGTAGTATTTATTTTTATTTTTGGCACCAGATTTGCCCCCGTGGGTCCATTATGGCAAGCCGTGAGGATATCAACGGCTTCTTGGCCGTGAACACATCGCCTAATCATTTGATCTGCACAAATCTTAAACAAGTATGGGTCATCCCAAAAATAATGCTTAACATCCTTAAAGAATTTTTTCTTTTGTTGGGACGACATCCCTTTCACAATAAAATTCCCCGCATGGTAATTTGTAATGTCGGCAAACCATAGGGTACTAGAATCACCACGAAAAGATATCATTCCAAGGGTCTCGAGAGGAAATGTTTCATTAATTTCCTTTTTCTCGAATCAACCTTGATGAGGGTTCTCTAATCTAGACAAATGGTCGGCCGCGAGATTCTTAGCTCCTCTTTTATCATGAATTATGACATCAAATTCTTGTAGTAGGAGAATCCACTAGAGCAATCTTGGCTTAGCATCTTGCTTGGCAAGTAGATACTTAAGAGCCGAGTGGTATGTATACACTATGGTCTTTGATAAGACTAATTTCTCGAAAGCATACACCACGGCTAATAACTTTTTTCCGTAGTCGTGTAATGTGCTTGAGCATCCGTCATGGTCTTACTTGCATAGTGTATAGGCTGAAAATGTTTGGTATTTCGTTGCCCCAAGACTGCACCTACCGCGTAATCACTAGCGTCGTACATAATTTCAAATGGTAGGTCCCAAACAGGGCAAGCTAAATAATTGAGGCTATTCGGTAAAATTTTTTCTTAAGTATATTAAACAGCTTCAATACATTTGATCAAAAAACACAAACCGGTATCTTTTCAAGAAGATGTGTCAATTGGGCCGAGGCGAATTTAGAAAAATCTTGAATAAATCTGTAACATCCGACAATTTTCGGCATTTTAAATGACTATTTTAAACTGTGACTTTTCAGGTCCGATTTTACTTTTTGGACTTTTGATCTTTTAACGTCACATAAAAATACTTACTGCGTAACTGGTAAAATTTTCGGAACATATTTCAATAATAAATCATATTTATTATTACATACCTTGAGTACAAACTTATATATATATATTTTTTTTTACTTATTTGACTTTAAAAACAGAAAAAATTAGATTTTATTCCTAAGTTGAGCTAACACCAAAAATGAATCACTAAATCACGTTTCATTATTCGGACTCTAAAGAATTTGATGTAAAACGACATTCCTGACAAATTATTAGTTTTTGACGAGACCGAAAATAGTCATATAAGGTGACGGAAATGCCCTCGCAAGATTTTTGAAACACAAAATAAATTAAATATATTTATTATCACTTTTAATTATATAAATAATATTTAATAAAGATATTTAGCAATTTAATTAAAAGCGTTTGATGAAAACGCGAATATTCGAGTTAAAAGCCATTTTTTGCTATTTAAAAACACGAGTCACAAAATAAATAATAGATATTTTTATAAATGTTATAAAAATACTTATGAAATACTATCAAATAAATACTCGTTTCGATCGTAAAAAAATGAATTAGGAAAACAATGGCGCAATTTCGAGATGAAATCGTCTGTTAACAGTCGCTCAAACGAGTCCCAGAACGCGATAGTTTAGACAAAACTAGAATTAAAAACTTACACCATTTTACCCCCCCATCTATTATAAGTTGTCACTTTTGTTTATAACTTTATATATATATAAAAGTTATATATTTTTCATTTCATTTTCTTATAAACCACACACACATATATGCACTTGTCTCTCTCCCTCTCCTTTCAACGACACCACCACCACCCTCCGGCCAACCATCAGCCGTCGCCGGCCAATCGGAATAATTTTTTCCGGCGACTTTTTCCTCGAACCCAAAAATTTATAGAAAGGAGCTATCCGAGTCCCACTCACTACACTCCTCGCCACGAGCTACACCTGACAAAACCTACCACCCCCCCACCCCCCCACAACCGCCACCTCCCTAGGGGTGCGTGTGGCTATTCTATGCATAAGGGTGCTTTGTTCGCTTCGTACCACAAGCACATATAGGGTGCTTTGGGTTTTTATAACCATTTGGGTGCGTCAGGTTGTTCCTCGACCAAATTAGGGTGCGTTTTGGTTGTCATTACCACCTACATGGTGCGTTTGTGAGTTCCGAGCAGCCACAAGGGAGTGGTTTGTTTTTCTGGTTATTAGCCAATTGTATGTGCTTTGTTAACATGGCACCAACAAGTGTCTGTTGGTTTTTTGCTTATAAAAATTAGGTGGCTGCGTTTGGTTGTGATAACACCGCAACGGTGTTACCGTATTTCGGTTGTACCGCCACCAACAATGGCGTTTGGCTGTTGGAACAGCCATGGGGTGGTACCACGAGGTCGTGTGGCGAGTCACCCTCCATGGGCTGGTTTGTTTTTAAGCAAAGTACAAAGGGGTGCGTTGGTTCATCTCCGCACAGCTGGGTGCGTTCGGATTTGGGTTCACAGGCACAAAGGTTTCGTCTATGTATGAATTCTCATTTTCAGGATTATTTTCAACTTTAAATAAAATTCCAATATTATTTTTAGAGTTTTTAACCTGTATCGCTTTTAATTATTATCTTATAGTTAAATCGCGTAAACTAAAAATCAATGATCAATGTAAACGGACATCAAACAAATTAAAGTTGACATCAAGCAAGTGTTATATGATTATTAGGAGTATAATTTATAACATTTCATAATTTATTTTTGTTGGTTACGTAAAACGCTTACGTTTCGCAATAAATTACATTCGGTCGTACCCGGAAGCACCTTTACCTATCTACACTTAAACAAATACCCACGTTTATACCCAATACTCAAAATTTAATTATTTTTCTCACTAATACCATCTTAGAACCGGACATAGGCTTTTATACATGAAATAAATCATTTAAATCCATGTAATATGCCTTAACCTAACAAGTACCTTACACAAGCACAACTTACTAAACATTGGCTTGTCAAATGTCCTCCCCTCTCCTCACATATGGCGTCTCTCTCCTCCTAGGGAGGAGGAGAGCACTTACACAATTGTACTTAACCCTACTTCTTAACTAGAGTTAGTTTAAGGTTAAACCATGGGTTAGTCACTATATAAAGCAAGTAACTAGTGCACTATCATACTCTTACTCTTCTACAAATAAAATTTACACTCAAACTCTCTCTAATTCATTCAAAACCCACGGCACAAAATTTGTGATTAGGGTTTCATTTTAATTTTGCAACCAAGGTATTCCAAGCATTCAAGTGTTCATTCTAAGGTTACCTAAGACTACTCAAGGTGTTGGGAAGCTTGGATTCGGGTTTAACAAGGATTTATCAAGAAAACATATTTAGGGTTCTGATTAGGGTTGTGTATTGAAGGTGATCTTGGGGTTTACATCTTGTGTTCATCATCCTACTTGACTTCTATAAGGTCTATTAAAGTCAATTCTATTTTCATATATCATTTTATTTTCTATTGAATACATACTTGTTTGCAATAGTTACTCACCACCTAAGATACATTTTTACAGTTATATAAAGTATTTGATGATTTCATTGGGGACAAAGGACATGACATTTAGAGGACTAAATATATGTAAGAATACCGGATAAACACATTGGTAAAAATAATGGTGCAAAGGTTCTAAATAAATACAAACTAACTTTATAAATTGAAAACCCTAATTTTTATTATATAGCTACTATTGTGAATTCGAACCATAAACCCTATGTTTAATTAATTTTAAAAAAATATGCTCTTTACAAGGATGCGTAGGCATGTAAGTGAACTAGTCCGAAAAACGGGATTATAACGAACAAGTTATGAATTTTACGAGTTATATATATTTAACTTTATAAAAATAATTTTATAAACTGTGATGAACAGTAAAAGTTACTGTTCATCAGAGGTAAAAATCCCATAAATCTAATATTTTGATAAATTTCCTTAATACAAACTCACGGACATAAAGAACTCGAAAAACGGAATTATAACGAGCAAGTTACGCAATTTACAAGTTATATATAATTAATTGTATAAAAACAATTTTTATTACTGCTGTGAATAAGTAATAGTACAGTCATTCAGGGATTACATTTTATAAAATTTAATATTTATAAATTCTTAATACTAATCCAAGGACATAAGGATCTCGAGAAACGGAACTATAACGAACGAATTATGATTTAAACAAGTTATATATAATTAGTTTTATAAAAATAGTTTATATAAACTGTGATGAACAGTAAAAGTTACTGTTCATCAGTGGGTTAAATCTTATAAATATGATATTTTGATAACTTATTTTAATACGGAGACGTGGACATAAGAAACGTATAAAACGGAGTCGAAACGATAAAGATATGAGGTTTTAAAACTCGCGCGCATTACTTTTATTTTTGTACAATCTTTTATAAAACAATTAATTTAATAATAAAATATCATTATTAAATCATACATTTTTACAAACGATGTGTTAATAAATAAAAATAATATTTTTCTTTACGAGTACAAGTATATATACTTTAATTTAACAAAGTACGAGTTAATTATTGTTTTAACTTTTAAATAATTAATAAAAACTATTAGGTGGTGGTGTAGCTATACAACATGTGATGTTTTATTTATATGAAATACATATTATCTCATGACGACCTATAATTAAATTATGTTGCATTCAAATTGCGCGATCGATCTCACTCTTTTGATTTAGATAATCAATCAATCACTTACGGTGAGTTCATAGCCTCGCTTTTATACAATTATATTGTTTACATCTTTGTGGGTGAAAACAGCATGTTTGACATTTGGAACGCAAGTACTCTTTTAACATATTACGCGAGTTGGCCTAAGTAAGCGAAACTCACTATTTCCCACTCTCATGAACTGTTCAATTGCGATTACGAGCGCGGAGTATGAAAGATCTATTTAGTGATATACATCCCCGTTCGTGGT
Organism: Tanacetum coccineum; assembly: GCA_026074375.1. Lineage (NCBI taxonomy): Eukaryota > Viridiplantae > Streptophyta > Magnoliopsida > Asterales > Asteraceae > Tanacetum > Tanacetum coccineum. The sequence continues at coordinate 30,243 of BQNB010012981.1, read as the reverse complement.
GAAGAAGCGCTCATCGGTTTTCGACAGTACTGAAACAAGAACGTATACAAGTCGAACAATTGGGATTTGCGGGGTTGAACATCTACATGGGCACATTTAGTGCATTATATTGCATACATATATGTCCGAGCTCGTGTCATGAACATTGTGCACACAGTAATTACTTTTAAGATATTGTATGTGTTACATGTCTTACTTTGGAAATCTTGTGGTCCTGCTTTATAAATTTACTAAACCTGTGAATTCACCAACTTTATGTTGACGTTTTAAAGCATGTTTTTCTCAGGTCAATAAGGTACGAGAAACAAGGATACATTGGTGGTCATCATTTTGGAGTCATTACTATAAAGATTTAGATGCATTACATTTTGAGAATATTTGTTATGTCTTAAAATCTTTACTTTTCATGGATGAACTATTTAAGCTTCGGCTATTGTAACAAACAAGTCTATTTAATCCAATGTATCAATTTTAAACGACTCATATAGAGGTCGTTCTCTTATCTCGTACTCTTGATCTATGAAGTAACACTCTCCAACCCATATTCCGCTGCGACCCATTTTGGGGGTGTTACAGTCTATGTTTATGGTTAGCACAATAAGGGCGCGTATGGTTCAGTAACAACACTAGGGATGTTTGTTTTGATGGTTAACACAATTAGGGGCGTTTGGATCTGGGTTATAGCAGCAGTGGGTGTGTTTGGATGGCTATTTAACAACCACGGGGAGCGTTTGGATTGTTGTTAACAGATTAGGCTGCGTTTGGTTCTTATAGCAACCCCATTAGGGTGCGTTTGGTTTGTATAAAAACCAACTAATAAATATAACATAAGGTCTTATAAAATATTAAAAACCGGATCTAAATGGTGGAATGGTTAAATAAATACAAAATTTATTATCTTCATTTTTCGATTGTAATAACCTTGAGGGGTGTGTTTGGGTTTGCAATACGAATTGATTCAATGGAGGGAAAATAATTAACTTTTGTTAATATGGGAAACGTTACAGGAACGATCAGGTCATGTCGAGATTTTTATAAATTGCTACGCTTAGTAAGCTTTTACAAATCTACTTTATTTATTATCTTGAAATGTCTTAAGAAATATTAAATCGTGAAGACCCGATAATCAAACATAAGCTATGATTTTAGAGATTTCATCAATCTAGTTCACAACTTTAAAACGTGCGTTTATTTTCATAAACATAACTTTCTACTAATCACTTGGGGATAGTCCGGGCAGCAGGTGTCAAATTATGTAGTTTCAAAATTATTTATCATATTCCAATATAATACTCGAAAAAGGTACTATAAATTGAACCATATTATTTTAATTGACACCTTTTGGATGTGACACGTGTCGCGTATTATATTTTGAGTCATTCTTTTGGTTGTGCGTCTTGTTATATAATTCACAATATGAATTATATACGTGGTCACTTTTTATTATGTAATATATACGGAATATATTACACACTTTGCGTTTACTTTATTTATTTATTTTATTTAACCAACCACCAAACTATTACAACTTTAAATCTAAATCTTTTATCAACGTGTCGCGTTGATGTAATCATTTATCGGAAAAGAATCCAAACGCATTATCCTAGGCTAGTGGGACTTAGCTGTTAAGATTAGTTACTACTTCTCGGTCGAGCCGTTCCGGTCTTTCCGTTCGTGTTGTGCATATTAAATGCCTATTCTGCAAATCGTTCTTCATCATCAATGTGAGTTTATAGCCCCTCTTTCACTTGTTTTACATTTACTTTACAAATCTCGGGGGAGAATACATGCTCAATACAACTTGTTTACCTATTCGTTTGCAATATCTTTTACATACTTGATTTTGCAATTCATTACAAACACAATTACATGGTTGATTACAAACTTGGTTTCATACTTTGTCACATACTCATTTGCATACACGTTTACGAAATTGTTTACATACTCATTACGAACTCAATTACTTGATTTATATCACACTCTTTTCTACTTATGGATTTAAGTACTCAAAGCTATTTACGAATACAATAGTTAATTTTTATTGGACACAAGTGTTTTCGGTTATCATCTCCTGTTTACATGTGCCTAAGTAACATAACCCACCATTGCCCATTATCATGAACTGTTAAATTCTTGACCGGAGGACCGGTTAAGGAAGCGCGAGTGTATAAATAGATCTATTTGGGATTGACATCCCTATTCGGGTGAGTAGCTCTCACTAGTTTCGACCGTACTGAAACACGAATGCATACATGTCGGAACAATTTGGATGTTTACGGGTTTGAACATCTACACGGGCCTTTATTTGCATTAAATTGCATACATAGATGTCGAGCTTCAGTGTCATGAGCTTAGCGCAACAGTAGATATTATTTATGTGGTACTGTATCTGTTATAGTAGACCCATACATTTTGGAAAATCAACGATCTCACTGTCCATACTACTTATTGAACATTACTAATTTCTGAACACTTTTCATTATATTGCGGCGAAGCAATAAACACTAAACTCTTTTGGTTCTACATTTACTCTTACATTTTTGGCGATTATTATAAGGATTGAAATAATCATACATACTTTATAAATCTTTGGATTCCAACATTTACATTTATACTTACAAAACTCTATGAACTCACCAACTTTAATGTTGACACTTTTAAGCATGTTTTTCTCAGGTGAATTAGATGCTTGGCTTACTTGATGTGCAATGGAGTCTAAAATTGACAAGATTTCATTTATGGATTTCTACTTACATACAAATGATCAAATCTCGTTGGGTTATTTTCAAGCTTTTCATTGTGATGCAATTATGGGACAAATGTTACATCAATTTCAAAGAAATCAACGAGATTACTTTTCAAACGACACATTTAGAGGTCGTTCTCTTGTATCTTGTGCTATTGTATTATGAAGTAACGCCCCCGGACATATTTCCGCTGCGACACATTTTTGGGGGTGTTACAGATTGGTATCAGAGCCAAGGTTATAGAGAACTAGGTTGCATATTTTACCCTAGACTATAACCGTTTTCACAAACATTGCATCACATCAAACATTTTCAAAGTGCATACACCAAGTGCATACACGTACTTGCTTATGTGCTTACATTACTGCTGCATTAAGTGCTAACTGTGACATAACATATTAAGTTAATATATATGCCCTTACATCTTTTGCGTAAATCGCGCTAATTTATATAAGTATTATATATATAAATACCAGAGCATTCTTAGGACATTGGTGAGTTGCAACAAAGGTCTCAATTATCCTCAACACTTGTGAGTTATACAATGCTCATCTTAACTTCTTGGACTTTGTGAGTTGACCAATGGTCTCATTTCAGTTCTCCAGATCAATGTAGTCTAAACAATTGTGTCTCCAAAGGACATTATATTTTCTTCATAGCTTTTATACTATATTGTATTACACGAAGCCGCGTCATAAACTTTTTGCTCATACATGGAATTGTGTCATGAATCATAAGTATTACAAGTCTCGATCTTCGGGAAGTACGACTTGTAATAGAAGACAATTGGAAATGATAATGCTTATGTTCACAAGCCCGATCACAGCTCCTTTTTTAACATAGAGCAATACGTATAACATCTAAAGTAGTACAAGACTTGTAAGGGGCGGGGGAACTTGTAAAGGAGGGATTTAAAGAAATTGCTATGTTGACCTGGTTCATGCGAGACTCTTACCTAGTTTTCACTAACCATGTACTCATTCCCTATCTTGAACTCGAGGTCGAATATCTTTGGGGTAGTTTTACTTCCTCCCCTCCTCCTAAGACGAGTTTGGAACACTCGACCCCTACTAGTAGATACACATGCATCGTCATGTCAACCACCTTGAAGGTTATGAGAGAACGCCAATTGGCACTTGGAAATTATTAAAGTATGGATGATTTATAATTTATAATTTTAAAGCGATTGGGACCGCCTCTTCAGTTAACATACATAAATTATAAATCACCGAACCAACTGAGTTTATATCATTTCTTCCTTTACTAAATTTGGACTCTTCTCATATAGTAAATAAAAATTAATAAATGAGTGGCTTAATGGTATCCGTTATTGACACGAGATGAGCGCTGAAATCCGATAATCATACAGAATCCGTTAAAAGGGTCTAGAGACACATCGGTCTCTGCCCTCAGCATAATCATAAGGCCTCACTTGGAACTACCTATCTCATTCTTAAGATATTCTAGCGTTGCTAACTCCTCGCGATCATAGGAACTGTTCGTAGGCGAAGCTAACAGACTATGTTACGCACTTGAACTAATGCACAGGTTTGATTTAATCCTCGACACTATACCGAAGACAAGAGTACGTAAGCCGAACTGTCTATACCTTAAGCTCTTCCGCGACTCCTCCCATTCGTCGAACTTAATTCTAGGGATATTGTTGCTCGAAATGATCCCTCAATACTAGCGGCATCGTTCCTCACCTTTTGTTATAGTCCATTGCGGACTTATTGGTCATTGCTAGTTGGGACCTGGCGCGGTCTCCTACTTATACAAGTACTTTATCCTAATAGTAATGCAACTCCCCTTAAAACGAAATAAACACTTATATCGACGAAACAGATATGATATTGGACCTTTATTTTCATCTCAAGCCACTATATAGGAAGGAACTACACAGTCTCGATACCTTCTATACAGCCAGTAAGTGAGACTGTACTCAATACATACAAAAGCGCTACGTTCTGATGTGAATCATCGAACATTACAGATAGTAAGAAACGAGACTCCGTCCTCGGACATTTAGAAACTTATACAAACATACTCACGCGACTACACCTTCTTCTTGAGGTTTTCACTATAATGAGACTTTTCCTATACCGCGGTTAATACTAGTCATAAGATCTTAAAAGATAACATTTGAGATACCCAATTTGATGGAATAAATATCTGGCAAACCAGCCAATTTTTTTTTGTTTTAGTATATTGAGACAGTGTAGAAACACCGAATTTTTGCTGAAATAAAAGTAAATCATCGGTCCGTGTTAGGAAGCGAAGATAATTAAACGCTTAAGTCTTTTCCTTGGTCACACAACGGATAACACAACTGAAATAATCCTCGGACGAGATTTCTTTATAAGGGGTCAGGGTACTGATAAATTCACGAGAATGTTCGAAATTTGAATGACGATTTACAATCTTGACTTTTAGGTGTCGTGCTTGACTTATTAGAACGATCATTTCTAAATCACGTTTTCCACGATCGGACTCAACGCAATTTGATGTGAAATGATAGCGTCCTGACAACTCACATAGTGTTGACCCAAGACCCCGAAACCGAAAAAACAACAGTCAAGAAGTGGACTGAAATGCCCTCGCAAGATTTAGAAGTGGGAAAATAATTAAATTATATTTAATTACCACGTTTTATTTAAAAAAAATTGATAAAACACTTAGCATTTTAATTAAAAGCGTTTTTGAAAACGCGAATATTCGAGCTTGATATCCAAGATTTATTCTGAACAAGAACGTAACCAGTTCACTAAAAAATATAAATCTCGAATATTATATAAACATGATATGACAAAAATATATATGACAAATAATATCAAATAAACACACACTCAATGTTTATCGAAAAATGATTTAGAAAACAATGGCGCAAGTTTCGAGATTGCATCGTTCGTTAATTCGCCCAAACGGAGTCCGAACCCGATAGTTATAAAAACTTTATTAAAAGTTACACAATAATACCCTACACTATTCAACATATTTTCATTTAGTTTAAAAAGTTTTACTTAAATATAAAACTAATTCTTTCTTTTTCATTCCATCTCTCAAGTATACAAACACACAATTTATCTTCTCGCCTCCCCCTGAACTTCCGCCGCCGGAACACCCCAGCTGCCGCCCGGACCACCCTGCTGCCGCCGCCAAGGAAAAGTTTTCCGGCGGGTTTTCCTGACCGAGACATAAAAACGTTCTCATACTCCGCAATCTACCAGCCCGATCCTCACCACAACGCGCCACCAACTCACCACAACATCGTCACCCCCCAACCCTGCACCCCCCTCACACCGTCAACCCATCATCATCGCACTCACAGCTCCTCAACCCACCACCACCCCACAAACCGCCATCCCAACATCAATATCATCTCCACCAACACACAATGGCTGACACAACCGCAGCAACACCTCATCACCAACCACTGCACGCCCATGCACCACCAACTCCATGCAGCCACCTCGTAAGGTGCGCTTTGGTTTTCAGCTAGCACCCACAACAGGGTGCGGTACACAGGGTTGTTATAGGCATCAAAAGGTGGGTTTGAGTATCATCAGATCGGGTGTGTTTTGGAGTTCGATAACACTAATACAGGAGTGCGTTGTTTGTCACTAGAAACGGGAGCGTTGGCTGTTAAAACGCCATAGGGCGCGTTTGGTTTGCGGGGTAACACCCAATAGGGGTGTTTGCGGTTGTGCTGTCAAACTAACTTAAGGTGCGTTGCGGGATAGCGACTTCACTAGGGGGTTGTTTTGATTATTACATTGGATAGGAACGTTTGGCTTAACAGCAGCCACACAAAAGAGTGCGTTTGGATGCTTTAAAATACCATAGGGTGCGTTGGTGGTTAGGCTCACAGCTAAAGGGTTGTTTTTGGATTGCTGCGAAACAACCAATGGGTGTTTGGATTGACACAGTTTGGCGCACCGGTTGGGGTGCGTTTGGCATTAAGGACAGCCCACAAAGGGGCTGTTTGGGTAGCGGAAACCACCTTTTAAGGGTGTATCTGAAATTTATATAAAACGGATAATAATACATCTAAGTTTTCATAAATAATAACCGATTAAAGCGTGTAATTTAAATAAATGAGTCATGTATAAATAACATCTTGCCTAAATCTATATATTGCAAACACACTAGTAAATTTCACGACACATGATCTAATTGAAAAGAGGTTAAAGGTAAATAATTTCAAAGATTTTTTAATTCGTAATAAATATCAATAACCTGCGGGTAATTCAAACGAAGCTATACGTTTACAAATGGTATAAATACACACTAGAAACACCGTCGTGGAACACTAAAGATAAATTATAAAACATAATCTTATATTTTATAATTATGCTAACTAGAAACTAACATCATAACTGTCGTAAAGCAGTATAAAAAACACAGAGTCGTTTAAACAAAATGTTGCCATATCTAAAACGTGTCTTTATCATTTATAGAAAACTTTCTATTACACTATTTTGTGGATAGTCCGGAAGCCGCATGGATGACGAATCTATTCTAATTTCTTTAATTTTAATCATTTTTTTTATTATAATACTTGAAAAGTATTATATAATTGGAACAATTTAGTTTATTTGGTCATCATTTAGGAACACACATGACTTGTGTAGCATATACGCTTCCGAGATATTTCTTTACTGGTGAGTATCCTTTAATATATAAATTACACGAATATGAATTATTTATTTATGCGGTCATCTTTTATTATGTTAAAATATATATCGGAATACATACGCACTTGCGTCTACTTTTTAATATTGTATCTTCTACTTTAAACCAACCACCAAAACTATTCAACGTTAAATCTAAATCTTTTATCAACGTGTCTCGTTGATGTACTCACTCAACCGGGAACCCCACTAGTACACGCACCCTAAGGCTTATCATTCTTTGATCTCACAGGAGACTTAGCCGTTTAAGATAAACAGCAGACCTCTTGTCGAGCCATTCCATTTCCCTTTCGTCTTGTTAACTCAAGTGTCCATTCCCCCATCGCCAATTGTTCTTCAATCATCGCGTGTCAGTTTATCTCCCCTCTTTCACTTGTTTTACACATTGCTTTACAAAACGTCTCGGGAGCAATACATGCCTCTAGCGATACAATTGTTTACATACTGGATTTACACAATACTCTTTACATACTATTCTCACACTTAAAGGTGCTTTTACCTACTGATTTTGCAATTCATTACAAACAAATACATGTTGATTACAACTTGTTTATACTTTTCACAATACTCATATGGCATACACGTTTACAAAATAGTTTCACATACTCATTACAAACTCAATATTACATATTTATATCACACCTCTTCTCTACTTATTGTTTAAGTACTCAAAGCTAGTTACGAAAACAACATTAATTTTTATTGGACAACAAGTGTTATCGGTTTATCATCACATCCTATTTACTGAGCGTCACTTGCCTAAGTAACATAACCCACCATTGCCATTATCATGAACGGCACACACTCTTGACGACTAAAAGGACCGGTTATGAGAAGCGCAGTGTATAAATACAGATCTCAAATTTGGGATTGACAACCCTGTTGAGTAAGTAGCTCATCACTACATTTCTTCGACACTCGTATGAAACAAACGATGCATACATGTCAGAACCATTGCGCATGTTTACGGGTTGCACACTACAATAGACGGGCACATTTGTCATTAAATTGCATACATATCTGCGAGCTTTCGTTGTCATGAGCTTAGAGCAATAGTAATATTATTTTATGAGGAGCGCTGGTATTTGTTCACAGTAACCCATACATTATTGGCTCAACGACCTCACGGTCCACATACAACTACTTATTGAACATTCCTAATTTCCTAAACACTTTCTCATTATACTGCGGCGAAGCAATAAAACACTAGAACACTTATCTTTTCGGTCTGCATTTACTCTTACATTTTGGTCGATTATTATAAGGATTAAATTAACGTCATACATACTTATAAATCTTTGGATTCCAACATTCACGATTATACTCATACCGAAACACTCTATAAACTCACCAACTTTAGTGTTGAACACTTTTAAGCATTTTTTCTCAGGTGAATTAGATGCTTGCGCATACAGTAGGATGTGGCATTGGACAGTCTAAATATTGACAAAATCGCAGTTCATGGATTTCTACTTACATACTAATGAGCAAATCTCGTTGGGTTATTTCAACGCTTTTTCATTCAGTTAAGAATACTTACGGGACCTTAAAAAGTCACTAATCAACATTTCTCAAAGAAAACTTCAATGAGATAACTTTTTCAAACTATATTAGCAGCAAACAGACACATTTTAGAGGTCGTGTCACTCTTAGTACTGTCCTTGAGCTGTTGTAATTATGATAGTAACGCCCCTGACATATTTTCCGCTTGCCTACACATTTTGAGGTGACTTACATGGCTGATCAAAATTTCAGAAACTAAAATCAAGGGACAAATCCCTGGTGCTCGACAGATTCAATAACCACAAAATCATCATAAAAGCTCAAATTAAACTTGGCAAATTTATCCAAAACTAATCAATAACAATATTATAACTAACAAAAGCGCAATTCACTAATTCCTTTGACTTTAAAAGGTCAAACAAGCTAAATCCAAACACCCCTTTATTTCTTGACAAGAATCAATAGAGCTTGTGAAATTAAAATCTAATGATCCAAACCTATTACCAATAACTAACTAGCTTAAACAAGTTTAAATAAACATGATCATTTCACCTATAAAAGCTAAAATCTATTATCAACACAACTGCTAATGATGATTTTTTTGGTTTTTTTAGATTTTTAGACAAATTAAACATAACAAGATCCATACTATATTAACAAAAACAGCTAATCAAACACATCTTAATACAGCTATAATAACAAGTAAATAAGCACAGGTAAAGACAAACATATTAAGCAAAATAAGCCAAATCTCATTAACAACACTTATAAAACTACTATTAAAAGACACAAATGACAAAATAAATTAAGACCAGCTTTAAGCTTCAACTAAACGAGAAGCCAAAACTCAAATAAGCACTACATAAGCGCTCTACTAGCTTATCCAAAGGATACTAGTAAAGTCCCAAAAGCCCTTCCATGATAGCTTCCCTCTATCAAGCTTTATAAGTCTCACAGTGTTAAAGGTTTTAAATCTGTTTTTAAGTTTAGGTATATTAAGATCAACTTTAAGCTCAATTATAATTAGAGACTAATAAGAAGTTCTAGTTTAGCTTACAAAACCAGTCGCTTAAATTAAAGACTAAGAATAAAAAACAAGACAGCTATTTTGACAGATTATTGGAAATAAAAGTTCAATTTTTTATCAACAAGACACTGTTACATATTACCTGAACAGACACTTACAAAAGGATTAAATGAAAATGACAATTAAAAAGACAGAAACTTTTTCAATAACTAAAACAATTAAGCTAAAAATTAAAGAGCTAACTAGGTCCTTTTGTGTGTGAAATCTGGGACTATTTATAGCCTCTTGGTCTGAAAGGATCTAGGTCACATGCTTGCTCCCACGCTCCCATACTGATCACCAACCGTACAATTATCCAATCATTTGGATCATCAATTTATGGCCCTTAGAACCACACCACTCCTCATCAGAGCCACTGATTGCCAACTGTGGCAATCCGATGATTGATAACGACTTGTGCTGTCTGCGTGAGTGATAGTATAGTGAAAACCCACTTCTCGTTATGCTTCAATTACTTGTCCCGGGTTATCCTTAGCATAAAGCGAGTCCAATACAGCAGCCTTTAAGTGACGGTTTTTTAGCTCCCTGCCACATGGTACTAAAGCCATTGAATATATCCATTTCTCCCTTTAATTAAGCATCACACGCCCTTTGAATTTTGATGGTGTGTAAAGGAGTAGGGGATGCTGGACAGTAATGTTTCCTTGGCGTCAATTTTTCTTTTTTTAACTAAAAAAGGTAAACGGAAGGGGTGAAGAAGTTTGGGACAATCGCAGCTGTGGTCCTTGTGGATTTTTGTAGAAGAATTGCACAAACAAGTCTATGTGTTATGAAATGGTTTAGATAATGTAGCGATAGGTCCCTTAACTTAGATAAAAGGAGATCATGGGCCCTAAGTATTAGGCTTTGTCTTTGAATCCTTGGCTTCTTTTGTCACACTACTTCCGTTTCTACTCGTGTTCGTGTTTGCCCGTTTTTGACGACACATTCCTAGAGTGATTCTGTCTTAACACGCGTACGCATACACAAAACACAAAACAGCATATTTTTCCGCCCATTTTTAGACCTGTTTTGGGTCAATGAGGGATTTATTTTTGGTGTTCTCGCTATATGTGTAATTTTACACTATCAAAATTACCCCCAAACTAAGCGATTGTGTGCCTCCGGCGCAATATTCACACTCTCGCCTTATAACCAAATCCTCGAAACGTCACCCAAACTAACTTGACAACATTAGCAAAGATTTTTTGCGTTAGCGACAGAATAAGAATAAACAAGTTATACAACAGCAGAATTCCCATTTTTATCAAAACACTATTTTTCTCCTTTTTATATGATTTTTCTAAAAATTAAACTTCCTAACAACAACTTACTCTGTGGACATAATCTGATTGTTTTTCACATTACCTTTTTGGTAACACTTAGCATCATAGAACAACAAAGCAACTACTGAAAAGTGTCTTAAAAGATAAACTTCATCATTCCTGATTTTTTCACTTTTCCTATACTAAGCTTAAAAAAAGATCACTATTAAAGATACGACTAAGATCTAACACTACTTATAATTACAACATGGTGAAATTCTCTTCCCGACATAAATTATTCATTAATATTATGTGCATCAAATTAATTTAAAACTAAAATCTAAATAGTTAGATCGTTGAAATCTGACCAAGCTTTACACATGAGCCTTTTGGGCTAAATATCTGTTAACCACTTAGTAGATAACAACCAAAACAAACAAAAACCTCTTAGCAAGACAGTCGTTGGTTTCACACGTCCGCATGAATACTTTCTTCTCTACATCCCACCTCATCGGTGTAAGTGCTAAGGCCTTTTGACAACACCATCCAGAGAATAATAATCGAGACGCATGAATTTCCGATGAAAAAGCTTTGTAGACTTTTGCAAATTTTTGTTTCAAAAGAATACTTTAGTTTTAGAAAAGGGAACTTTTACTATTTATTTTCTAACTTGCAACATTATTATTACTATTTACATTACTAGGCTATACACACCAGTATCACTTTCTTACGACGTCAACATCGCCACCGCCTTCGCCAAGAGCCCGAGTACTTATATGATACCAACCCTATATCATATCTCTAGCCTCCAATCCTTACTATCGATTCACATCGGAGGCGAACCGACAAATGCCCAAGTACTATTTTGCGATGATGAGTTTCAGCGTAATCTCATTATATTAATCACTAAGGATTTATTAACTTGCATCTTTTTATTGCACTCAACTATGTTTTATTACTAACCTATACTTGCACATAAAAAAAAAAAAATTTATTACACTTTAGAAAAACAAAAGTAATAAAGCTTGAACTAAAAATCTTATTTAACAAATGAATTATCTATTATCATCGATAAAAAGTTTATTCTCTAAAATGTGTATTTTGACTTTTAAGAAAAACTTTAATTTGTAAAAATTAAGGACAACGACATAATAATCATTTTTAAAGAACTTCGGGAGAAACACAAGTTATTCTTAACAACCTTTAAGTTTTCCAAATAAACCATTGTTTAGCCATCTTACTTCGTAATCAACACTATCATCTCTTATTCTTTGCAATTTTAAAAACCTCTAATAAAGAGTTTCACAAATTACTTAGCTTATAGACAAAAACCAACTCATCAAATTTACAATCTACTTAGAGATTCAGCAACAAGCAATCATTTTACAATGAATTTCCAAGTTTAGCATTTTAAAAGTATACAAAGACTCAGCACAAACTATCATCATTAATTGTTAACGATTAGAAAGCTAGAACTCAACACGGTCGATCGGGTTTAAAAATTACTTCTTATTCTTACCAACGAAAAACCTACATTCGTGTCTCTAACACACATTTTATTATTTTAAATTATTTTTTTTTAATAAAAATCTAAACAATTTTAAATTTTGCTATTCTTTTGGGAAAACGGGTAACGTGAGAACAAAACAAATGAGCCTAATCACAACATCAAATCGATAGATCCATCCCCAAACCTAAAATGAAACATTGTCTCAGTTTCTAAAGCGAGTTCTATCTCGCAAATCTAAGCCGTTTAGATTATGCAAAGATAGACGTTAATCGATAAGATGAAAGGATATCAGATTTCCCCAAACTAATTTCAAACAAAGGATAGGCCTCGAGGACACGGAGACACACGACACACACGAACACGATAACTTCAAAAAACTGTTGTTCAATCCTACAAAAATCACAACAAACAACAAACGATGAAAAACCGGAAGAGGCTAGCCTCAACACATCACAACACATTTGTTAGAAAATAGAAATAAGAAAGAAAATGGATAAGCATGGGGTGAACTCCCACGAAGCGGCTTGTTTTTTGTTACCGAGTCGCAAGCTCGACTCGATCCCTGCATTCATTTATCCTTAGGGAAAGTTTGGAGATCCAGGATAACCAATGGTGGAATATCCCCTCCAAAATAATGTTTGAGACTGTGGCAATTCACTTTGAAATTTGATCCATCGGGGTGAGATAAATTGGCAGTGCCATATGGAAAAAACTTCGAGGACTTATAGTGCAAGAGACCCGAACCACTCATCACTTCAAGCTTACCGGAGAAAAATCCTTCAATCGCAGAGTTAATAGATGGAACAGGGATGACTACGTTCACCAACGTTAAAAACGCGGCTTTTTGAATCTTAGCGTCATGAATTCTCTTAGTTTTTCATACTTGTTAACTTAAAAAATTATAGTATGGCATGATCACCACACACGCTCAATGAAGTTTTCATTTTATAGCCTACGATGCTTTTCGGTAAACGCAACTCCTGCCAGGTCCTTGAATCGAAAATGTCATGCTTAAGATCCCAATACGCGTTGTGTTCTAATGTGTCAACTGGTAAACATAGACAAGATTTTCATAAACTAGCTTTAGGTGTGCATCCTAAGAACCAGTGATTAGTCTTATAAGCGGTTCAAATGCACCACAACGCATCGACTAATTTGTCGGACCCAGCGAGGTCAAAACGGTTTCTCATACCGTCTTTACTAAGATTCTTTTAAGTCCACTATTCACACAATCACCTGACTTGACATCACTAGTATTTGAAAGTGGTAAGCGGGTATAAAGACGATGTGTGACTACATATTTTGAGATACTTTTATCAAATTTGTCATTACAAGAAAATGGTTCCACCATGAGTCGCTTATGATAGCTCTCGTGGCACCGAATACAGGTGAAAAGGGATTTCAAGAATTTTGACAACTACTCTAGAGCATCGTTGGTGCGTGGGACACCTTGCTTCAATCTATATTGGAAAGATCATCGACAACGCTACAGATGTATTTGTTTCCTCTTGACGACAGAAAAGGTCCTATAAAATCAATGCCCCATACATCAAAAGTTTCACAAACTTGGATAGCATTTTGAGGCATCTCATCTCGATGTAAAATATTGCCTTGTCTTTGACATGCATCACAAGATTTGATCATTAAATGGGCATCTTGATAAATGGTAGGCCAAAAGAAACCGGCATCAAATACTTTCCGAGCGGTGATGTTGGCACTATGATGCCCACCGAGGGATCTTCATGACAAGCTCACATTAAAGGATTCAAGAGCTACTTGGCCAAATACACACCTCGATGTATTTGAATCCGCACATATTCGAAAGAGATAGGGATCCACCCAAAAGTAAAGCTTTACATCTTGGAAAAACTTCTCTTTTGTGAGTTTGATATCCCTTTGATAGAAAATTCCCGCGTGGTAATTTGCTATAATCTGGCAACCACGCGAGTACTTTGGGTTATCATGAGAAAGTCACCATTATTCAATGTCCTCAAGAGGAAAATTTTCGTTCGATCTTCTTAGGATTCAAAACATTTCGCGCTCATCACTTCATCGGGTTGTATTCAGACAGTGAGAAATGTCGAACTCTGCATAGCTTTTCAGCTCCCTTCGTATCAAATCACATAAAATCAAATTCTTGGTAGATAAAACCCATCTAAGTCAATCTCTGCTTTGCGCATCTTAACTCTTGTTGAAGAGTAATTACCAAAAGCAGACATGGTCCGTGTAAACAACAACACTATTATTCATGATAAGATATGATCGGAAAATTTCTTTCAGCGTACCACTACTGCAAGCATCTCTTTTTTCACCGTTGTTGTGTAAGTTTGCGTACTCTGCCTCGGTCATCGTCTTGCTTGCGTAATGAAAAGGCCTAAAATCTTCTCATCCTTGCCCTAAAAACCAGCACAATTGCAATAATCACTTGCCTTCGCACATGAGGTTCAAAAGCGTTGGTCCCAATTTGGAGGCAATAAGAATTAAGCTTCGTAATTTTTTTTTACAGAGTCTGAAAGGCTGAATGCATTCTTCTGAAAAGAAAAATAGGTGTTCTTCTCAAGAAGGATGGGTCACAGGTCGAGATCATTGAAAAATCTTGGAATGAATCATGTAAAAAACAAGCATGTCTAGAAAACATCGAATACCCTGGATGAAGGTAGATGGGTTGAGGTACTTAGAAATCAATCACATCGATCTTTGCTTTGTCGACTTCAATTCCCTTACTTTGAGATCTTATTTCCCTAATACGATACCTTCTTTAACCATGAAAATGCTTTTTTCCCAATTTCAGAGCTAAATTAGTGTCCTTCACATCGGTTAAGCCATATTATCTAGATTGGTGATGAGCAACGCAGAAAAAAGAATTCCAAAAATTAAGAAATCATCCATAAGACTTCCATTTTCTTTTCAATCATGTCATGGCAGAATGCCAATCATACACCACTAAAACGCTACTGGTGCATTGCTAAACAAAGGCAATCGCGGAAAGCAAACATTCCGTATGGTATAGTGAAATGTGGACATTCTTGGTATTTTGGATCGAACACATTGGAATTTTCGGAAAATTACCCCAGAAACCGTCAAGGAAACATAGAATCTTCCCCGTCGAGTCTCTCAATCATTTGCATCCTGACTGGCAAAGGGAAATGTCTCTTCTTGTAGCCTTCATTCAATGTGCGATAATCTATGCTACTCTCCATCACGTTACAAGACTTGCTGCACAACATTCGTTTTCAACATTGGGTAACAACCTGGTCATTCCATTCCCTTTTTTTTGGGTACACAGATGTACTGGCCACCCAAGGACTATCCAGAGAAAATTGGTACATCAATCCAGCGTCATGAACGTAATCAACCTCTTTTTAATGACATCATGGATCTTTGATTAACCCTTCTCTTATGTTTGGACCGTTGTTCGTAAAATCCTCTCCATAAGAATCATATAGAACAAAATTCTTGGACACTATACCTTTATGTCAGAGAGCTTCCAAGCAATGGCTTGCTTTCGGGATTTAAGAACCTTTATGAGAGCGGTCTTCTCATCATCACTCAAATCTTTGGCAATTATGACAGGAAACTTGTTGTTATCTGCTAAAAAGCGTATTCGAGATGAGTTGGGTATGTCACTTACGTCAACCTCAGAGAGGTTCATTAACGATTGATGATTCGATGGATTTACAAACTTTAAGCTCTTTCCTGATTTCTGGTAAGTAATTTCCTTGATTCAGTGATGGCGAAGGATCACTATTGAGAAGAGATTCGAGAAGGAGAATATCCCCCCTCTGGGTCATAATAAGCTTCATTCAACTTCGTGAATTGGCTCTTCGCTAGAAGCAATAAAAAGTATCAACTTTCTTCTAAAAAGTATAAAATCACTATCCCCGAAAGGAGTGAGAGTCGGAGAAGAATTTGAAACAATCGGATCGTATCCGGGAGAAGGATTTCCATATGCAATTTCGTACGAAAATCCTAAAACTTCCTTGTGATTATTTCTCTTCACACTAACTCAATAAATCAACTTTTCTTCAACAATTCGAGCATTGTATGTACGAAAAGTAAAGGAGTAACACCACATTTAAGGTCAAAAGCGATTGATCATCATTTCTAAGGTTATTTCCCCTGTCATACACATCATTTAAAGCAATGAGCCGACCTAAGAACAGGCACTCCCGAGCACACGCGATCGCTAGAAATCAAGAACAACAAAATCGGTCATAAAGTAAACTTTCCTACCTTGACAAAACATTCTCGGCTACAACCGTTGGTTTGGCAATTGGTGCGGTCGGCTAATTCTAAAACCAATTTTAAGTATCATTTAGGCCCGTGATTCCAAGCTTTTTCACAAATGGAAAGAGGCAAGAGATATATGCTAGCACCTAAATCTACTAGGCTAAAGGCGGCCCAATTACGCAAACTCCGAAAAATCACATGGAATCAGAAATCGACCAGGTCCACCTAGCTTTTCTGGAAAGCTTTTTGCAAGGACAACCGCGACTACTAATTTTCATTCAAACGTGTCTTTTAACTCGAATTAACTTGTCCTTTGATATTACACAGCATCTTTTTGAACTCGAAGCAAACTTAGGCATATGCATGAGATCTGCCCGCGCACCATACTCAAAGATCATAAACCCTCCCCAATAACCCTCCAACAGGTCAGCTAGGCGTAAACCTAGATCACTTAGATACACAAAGCAATTTCTTAACACACACGCCCCACCACACCTGATTGAGGAGTGTCAAAAGCGACTAGATCAAGACTTGCAACCGCGACACACCGTGACAATTGAAGACATCCTAGCTTACCACTTATATTGATTGAAATTAGTCTGTAAACTACACGATTGAGCTACGATACGCGACGCCATCTCAATCATATTCCTACTAGTATGCTTCGATGAACAAAAGACATGCTTAATAACAAAGACAAGTTAAATCTAGAGTTAACCAGACACCTTTGAAAGAAAATTGTAAGTGCGGTTGTCCTCAAAAGCTTCCAGAAAACGCTAGTTGACACCTGGTCGATATGCTTATTCTCAAGTGAATTATCGGACATTTATAGTAATTGCTTAGCCCTAGCCGATTTAGGTGCTAGCTTAAATCTCAAAGCCTCTTTCCAATTTGTAAAAACAGCTGGGAATCACCGTGGCCTAAATGATACTAAAATGTGTTATAATTAGCCGACCGCACAATTTCCAAACCAAACCGCACACATACTAGCCGAAATGTTTTTGTCAAGGTAGGCTCAGTCTACTTCTGACCGATATTGTTGTTTTCTTGATTTCCATAAGCCGATACCTCGATTATCTCCGGGAGACCTTTCTAGGACGGCTCATGCCTAATTGATGTGTAAGAAGGGAAATAACCCTTAGAAATGATGATCAATCTTTGACCCTTAAAATGTGGTGATATTCTTTTTTTCACTTTTTTCCTTCCCCCACCCCCCCCCCCCCCCCCCCCCCCCCCCCTTGAGGGGATTTTACTCCGTCTATTTCGTAACAACAATTCTCGAATTGTTGAAGAAAGTTGATTTATTGATGTTACGTGTGAAGACACTACTCTCACAAGAAGTTTTAGGATTTTCCGACAAATTGCATATGGAAATATTCTCATACAGATACGATCCGATTGATTCAATTCTTCTCCTGACTCTCACTCCTTTCGGGGATAGTGATTTTATACATATAGAAGAAGTGATACTTTTCTTGCTCTAGCACAGATATCCAACTTCACCGAAGTTGATGAAGCTTATTATGACCCAGAGGGGGACATTCTCCTTCTCGAATCTTTTCTCAATAGTGATCCTTCGCCTTCACGCTATTCAAGGAAATTACTTACCAGAATATCAGGAAAGAGACTTAAAGTTTGTAAATCCATCGAAACATCAAATCGATGAACCTCCTGAGGTTGAACTAAGGACTTACCACCGTCATCTCAAATCGCATTTTAAGCAGATAACAACAAGTTGTCCTGTCATAATTGCCAAGATTTGAGTGATGATGAAGAAACCTGCTCTCATAAAGGTCTTAAAATCCAGAAAGCAAGCATTGCTTGGAAGGCTCTCCGACATAAGGGTATAAACCCAAATTTTAGTTCTCATCTGATTCTTATGAAGAGGGAATTACGAACCAACGGTCCAACATCATACAGAGGGTTTCATCCAAGATTCACAAGAAGGGGGGATTGGGGTGTCCATTAAAAAAGAGGTTGAAATACTTCTTGACGCTGGATTGATCACCTATCTCGGATAGTCCCTTGGGAGAGCCCATTACACTTGTACCATAAAAAGGAGGAATGACCGCATTACAATGCATGGAAAGAATTAAGTGCCAACAAGACTTTGTAAACGTGCGCAGACGAGTAGCGATAGCATTATCGCAAATTGAATGAAGCTACAACGAAACAGACCATTTCCCCTTTGCATCAAGGATCATACACAGCTTGAGAGACTCGCGGGAAATGAATTCTATTGTTTCCTTGACGGTTTCTCGGGTAATTTCCAAATTCCAATTGATCCAAAATACCAAGAAAAGACCACATTCACCTACCCATACGGAATGTTTGCTTACCGCCGCATGCCTTTTGGTTTATGCAATGCACCAGACACGTTTTAGAGGTGTATGATGGCAATCTTCCATGACATGATTGAAAAGACAATGGAAGTCTTCATGGATGATTTCTTAATTTCTTGGAACACAATTCATCTTTCTGCGTGCCTCACAATCCCTAGACATAAAATGCTTAAACGATGTGAAGACACTAATTTTAGCCTCTAAATTTGGGAAAAAAGCCATTTCATGGTTAAAGAAGGTATCGTATTAGGACATAAGATCTCAAAGAAAGGAATTGAAGTCGACAAAGCCAAGATCAATGTGATTTCTAAGCTACCTCACCCAACTACCGTCAAGGGTATTCGAAGTTTTCTAGGACATGCTTGTTTTTACCGTAGATTCATCAAAGATTTTTCAAAGATTTCTCGACCCATGACCTACCTTCTTGAGAAGAACACCTCGTTTTTCTTTTCAGAAGAATGCATTCAAGCCTTTCAGACTCTAAAAAAGAAATTAAACCGGGAATCTCTAATTCTATTGCTCCCAAATTGGGACCAACCGTTTTGAACTCATGTGCGACGCAAGTGATTATGCAATAGGTGCGGTTCTAGGGCAAAGGATTGAGAAGCATTTTAGGCCAATTCATTACGCAAGCAAGACGATGACCGAAGCAGAAACAAACAACACAACAACGGAAAAAGAGATGCTTGCAGTAGTGTACGCTTTTAAGAAATTTCGATCATATCTTATCATGAATAAAAGTGTTGTTTACACGGACCATTCTGCTTCTCTCATCTTCCATCTTCAACAAGAAAGATGCCAAAGCAAGATGCTTAGATGGGTTTTACATCTCCAAGAAATTATTTTAAGACGTGACATTGATACGAAGGGAGCTGAAACTAATGCAGCCGATCACCTTTCCCGTCTATGAAAACCGTATGTAGAATGTTTTGATCCTTAAGAATATTAACGAAACTTTTCCTCTCGAGACATGAATATGGTGACTCTCATGATAACCAAAGTACTCCGGTGTTTGTCCGATATAGCAAATTACCACGCGGGAATTTTCTTATCAAAGGGATATCAACTCAACAAAAGAGAAAGTTTTTCAAAGATGTAAAGCATTACTTTTGGGATGATCCCTATCTCTTTCGATAATTGTTCGGATCAAATCATCTCGAAGGTGTTTATTTGGCCAAAAGCCTCCTTCTCGAAATCCTTAAAGCTTTCCACTGAAGACCCACCGTGGGTGCCATCATAGTCCAACACATCATCGCTCGGAAAGTATTTGATGCCGGTTTCTTTTGGCCTACCATTTATCAAGATGCCCATTTAATGATCAAATCTTGTGATGCATGTCAAAGACAAGGCAATATTTTACATCGAGATGAGATGCCTCAAATTATTTTCATTGTAACATGATCTAGTGTAATTTAGTTTAGGAGTAGTGTAAAATTACTTTCAGCTTATTTTCCAACTTATTTTGCTTATTGTATTTTAAACAGATTTGTAATCATTTGGTTATTAATAAAATCTCTTTTTAAGCTTAAATTGTCTCTTTTACTCTTTTACCTTTATAAATATAAATATGCTTGGAAGTTACTCAGTTCTAGCTTAATGGATGATAAGCGAGTCATGGATGGGCTTATGGGTTTGGATTCAGCTTATTGACAACAAGCCGAGTCCCTAGAGCTTTAGGTTCTTCATTGTAAGCTATGGATGCAGGTTATTCCATTTTCCCTTTATATGCTTTCAAACTGCTGATATCTTCTTATTATGCTTTTTAGTGCTTATTGTTGTCTTAATATTGCTTAATGTGACCAGTTATTAGCTTAGTTTAGCTTGTTTTGAAGTTTAAATGAATCTGTTAAGTTTTTAAATTAAAACTGCTTTAATAATAGTTAATACTGCTTATAGATTTAGAAGGGTGTTTGGCACAAGCAGTTTTAACTTAGTTAAGACTGCTTGTGCTGTTTTTGGTCATTAGGTCGGATTTGATTAGCTCTAATTAAGTCTTATAAATAGTTTTCTTAAGTTTAAAACAAGTTTTGTTAAGATTTGAAGTTTGGTTTTTCTATGTCTAAGTCTGCTAGTTCCTATGGATTCTCAAACTGTTTATTTGAGTAAGATTTCTTAAAGTATGGTTTTAGTGTTCAATTTTGTTACAATTGAATCTGTCTTGAGTTATTTTAAATTGGTGTAGTCTTAAAAGCATTTTAACAAAAAGAAATCAGTCAAGTAGGATGACATTTGTTTAAGCACAATGTTCTAATTTGCTGATTGACTGTGATTAGGTTTAAGCTTATTTTTGAGTTATTTTGATTAGCTTATTATAAGCTGTATCTGTTTTAAGTTTTTGCCTTTTAAACATTTGCTAATTGAGTCTTAATTTTAAGCTTTAAGTTTGCATTTTATCTTAAAAATTCAAAAAGACAAAAATATGAGTTTAGTCTGTCACTTGTTTAAGTCCTATTTCTAGCTTATTTTCCTGTCTAATTTTCTTATTTCTAGCTTTTACATGTTCTTTTGGAGGCAACCTTAATCTGTTTTCAGCTTTTGGTCTTTAGTTTTGCTTATTAAGTCATATTTTTAATATGCCATTTAGTCATTTTTAACCAAAAAGCCAAAAACAACTAAGTGTAGTCTGCCATTTGCATTTACTTTTTCTAGCTTACTCCTTAATTTAGTTTGCTTAAATTTTGCTTATTTGTGTCATTAGCTTATAGTACTTAAACTGTTTTTAGCTTTCCACTTAATATCAATAGCTTATTAGTGATAAATCTTGGCTTAAAAAAGGGGGTTCATGTCCTTTAAAGCCCTTTAAGTGTTGCTTTGTTTAAATGCCTTTCAGTTCATGTCAGCTTAATTTATTTGCTTATTTGAAGACCTTTGTGCTTATTTAATCTTAGTATAGATCTATTTTTTAGCTTATTTGTTCTTATGTTGCTTTTTGAGTCCTAAAAATAAGCTAGCAGTTTAGTTAAGTTCCTTTAGTATAATTTTTTTAAAACTGTCATTTTAGCTTGCTTTTTCTAGCTTATTTCTTTATCAATCTTGCTTAACTCCTGCTTATTTGTATTTTTAGCTTATAGTACTTTATATGTTTTTAGTTTTCAGCTTAATACCTGTTGCTTATTAGTGTTTAATCTAATGGGATTGTCATTTGGGATGAAGCTATACTTTGACTCGGGTCGATATGATGGGAGATGGGGGGGGGGGGGGGGGGGTTGGGGGGGGGGGGGGGGGGGGGGGGGGGGGGGGAAGAAAAAAAATAAAAAAATAAAAAAAAAAATTATAAACGAAAAAAAAGAAAAAAAACAGACCCAAATAACATCCAAGTTTAAAACCACCAAACCCATAACCCCCTGAGACCTCACCCCTTACTCATAGCCAACACCTAAACCCCCAATACCACACCCTACAATCAGCTCCCTTGTGTCTTTTCTGTTAGACCTTAGGGCAACTTGGTAACTAAGGAGTGTTTACCCTTTTAAGCTTTCCAGACCTTTAGGGCTTATTTACAACTACTTATTAAGATAACATTGCACTTTATTTTTATTTTTCCTAATAAATTACCTTATAATATTTATTTATATTAAATTTATTTAGAATTTTTCCAATTTTAGTTCAATATTTTTCGGATAAATTAGTTTTTTAATTCATAATAAATAAATAAAATACGAAAGAATATAATTCTATTTTTTTTTAAAATTATTTTTAATCATGTTAGGGACCTTAAAAAATTAATTATATTTTGCTTTTGAAGGGTTAAATTTTGGAGATTAGGTTTTTAAAGAGCCTGGGTTTTTTTTTTTTTTTTTTGATCCCGTAAACGGTTTTTTTTTTTTTTTCCGTGTTTTAACTTTAAATGCTTTCGATTTTAAGCTTGCATTGTATTTTGTTCTTGCATATTAATTGTAGAAAATAGAATCAAAAAATATCATTGAATTATTCAATCACGGCGATCACGAACTTAATCACGATTCCAATTCAACGCCTCGTCGGGAAACGATCGGGAAGTTTTGGTATTTTACTTTGGTCAAAGTAATCTTCTAGATAGCCTTACAAAGTTACTCTCTCTTATTAATTTGATATTTTTGGGAATACTTATTATATATATATATATTATAATAAATATAGTAAGGAATTTTGCAGAAATCGCCCACAATCATTTTTGGCGCCCGCTTGCCCTGGGAGGTGTGTGCGATTATATCGTGTTTACTTTTGAAGATTAGTGATTTGAAGACCCCTGTTTCCCCCGTAAAGTTTTTGTTTTCATATGTGAATAAATACAAATAACAAAAATAATTATTTTCTCCTCATTTTATTTTTTGGATATCTTTAATATATAAATTTAATTTCTCTATTATAATAAACAATAAAAATATTCCCAAATACTTTTCCTAAGTATTAAAAATACCAACAAAAATACAACAAAAGAAACCGTAATGTCATTGTTAAATCGCTCACCTTTAATTACAAAACTATAGATAGGTTTAAGGAGGGTTTGATCTAAACGATTCACGACCCGTAAGGAAAAAGGGTTTTTTAATACGCTACGCGCGTGACTCCGTTCCTTCCGCATCTTTGTAAGTAATTTAGATAGCTATAAAAATACCGTGCACCTATGATTTTTTCGTTTTTCTTTTTCCGTTCATACCAAAAAATATTTTTGTCCCTTGTTTTAAAATACATATAAATCAAAAAATATTCTTCTTAACCCCCCATGTTAGTTAATCTTCTCTTTAAACCCTCTTAAGTCTATCATCATGTATGTTTTTAAAAATGTTCGTCATGTGGAGCTTTGTATAATAGAGAACATTGTTGTTCAAAAATGAGTTTCCGTAGATAATTTTGTTCGTGATTTCTAATTTGATCTCTTATGAGGAAGACCCCCGACTCATCTCAACAACCCCCACGTAATTTGTTCCAAGTTGTGGGAGGTCCGATTGGTGTCTAATGTCTATATTGTCGACAATGTACTTGTGAGCGGTGTAGAAGAAATTATACGGATGAAGTTTGTGTTTTATGCTATTATGAAGTTGAAAAATCATTCGTTAATGATTCAAATCCAAATTCTTTCATTGATTCTCCAAATATTTTCAACTCACCTCCACAACCCTAGACGTATTCTTGTAAGTTTTATGGAAACAATGCTCATTATGGTTACGATTGTCCACCTCAAGTTCTGTTTATCTATAATCCGGAACCGTGTTACAATCAAGACTTTGATAATGATTTCCCATAAAGTTTTCAAAGTTACCCACAACAATATCTTTGTTGTGAAAACTGCGGGGGTCCTCATGAGACTTTTTAGTGTTAACCGTTGAACCAAAATTTCTATGAACCTAATCTTTGTTATAATTCTAATTCTTCTGGTTTTGACCAATATCAACCCCCGCGGTATACCGTCATTCATCAACCTCCTCAAGAAATGAGTGTGAAAATTTTTCAAGACAAAGAAAACCTAATGAAATCTATACAAACCTTTTTAAAGAAGTTTAATCGTATATCTTTTAGAGAAACGCCAAAGGTTTTATTGCTAGCTTGGGAGAATTTTTTTGAAATTAAGCATGCTTTTAAAGAAAAGCAACATCAACCAGAGGATATACAAGAATTGCTTTGTAAACTTCTTAAAGATTTGCAAATTATAAGTGAGGAGCTGGAAGATTATATTAATACTCTGAACTGGAATTGTCATGCCTTCTACGACAATGATGATGAAGATGATGACGAGGAGTATACTATTGCAATCGCACCCGTCTTGCCAACTATGGAACCCGATAACTCTTTAAGTATGGGGGACGAGCATCTTAGCACTATTCCAGAAAAGAAAGAGTCTAGTGTTGAAGACCTTGTCCTGATCCTAAGTGAGTCCAAGGGTATTTCCGATAGTATGTGTGATGTGCCTTTTTGTGAAAATTCTCACCCTCTTGACGCTTTAAAAGATCATTATGAGATTTTCTTTGATCCCAACGATGATTATGCTTCAAGTGATGTTGATCCTCTTTACAGTGAGGACATCGATTATGTCGATGCATCACCTCCCGATTCTGAGCTCGTCAGCTTAGAGGAGGTGAAGGATTTTGATACAGAAGATGGAGAGATTGATACTAACATTCTTCTAATAATCAAGGACGATATTATTTATGAGAAATTATTGAATATCAATCTCTTTTTGCTAAGATCAAAGCATTAAAGGACAATCCCACTCCATCTACTGATTTTGTACTCAAGTCTCCCTCCTTATTTCCTAACTCTTTCTTGGAGGAGACCGACACTTCTGATAATTCTTTACCCGAATCTAAGCACATAAGCAAGTAGCGTGTATGCACTTTGAAAATGTTTGTTGTGATGCAATTATTTGTGAAAACGGTTATAGTCTAGGGTAAAATATGCAACCTAGTTCTCTATAACCATTGCTCTGATACCAATCTGTAACACCCCCAAAAATCACTTACAACGCAGCGGAATACCAAATGGGGTGTTACTTCGTAATACACAGCAATAGATACAAGAGAACGACCTCTAGGTGTCGTTTGAATAATAACATTTGTTGATTCAATAAAAATCTGAATTTAATAATACATTTGTCCCATAATTTGCATCACAATGAAAAGCTTGAATGTAAAGACTCCAATGCACATCAAATAGTCCAAGCATCTAATTCACCTGAGAAAAACATGCTTAAAAGTGTCAACATTAAAGTTGGTGAGTTCATAGATTAGTTTAAATATGAATGTAAATTTCAACAAATATATTTATCCACTGTGTCATCACAGTACCATGTAAAACATTTATAAAATATGCACGACCCATTTTATGTTACCAAAAGTACCAATCTCATCCCAAAGATGTTTATAATTAATGCATGACAGATGTAATGTCACCAAAATGTTCCAAGTATGTCTGTGTCGGGGGGCCCTGTAGTCCCCAACAATGATCCGACATGTTATAACGTTCGTTTACCTGGTGATAGCTAATCACCCGAACGGGGATTGTCAATCCCGAATAGATCTATTTCATAACATACGCGCAGACAACATGCTATAACGTTCGTTTGCCAAGTGATAGCTAATCACTCGAACGGGGATTATCGATCCCAAATAGATCTATTTCATAACATTCGCGCTCACCCTCCAAGTGATTTACAGTTCATGACGCTGTGACGTAGACTTGTATGTACCCTAATTTGGGCAGGGATACAAATAATGCGTATATATACTCCCGTTACCGGTGTCCCCTCCAAGAACACCCGGGCAGTAATGTAATGCGTATATACTCCCGTTACCGGTGTCCCCTCCAAGAACACCCGGGCAGTAATGTAAAAATATGTACTCCCGTTACCGGTGTCCCCTCCAAGAACACCCGGGCAGTAGTTTTATTGCTATCAGTTCAATTAGCCTAAGCTAATCCGAAATTATTTCAAATGTAAAGTATGCATTTGTGACCAAAAATGAAGTCAAATAATGTATCCCATAGCGAACTATGCAAATAAGTATGTAAACCAATTCGTAAACAATCCTGTAAATGCATTTGTAAACAAGCATGTTCTCACCCCAATATAAAACAAGTGAAAGAGGGGCTATAAACTTCACATCGATGAGGAAGAACAATTGACAGTTGGGCATCTACTATGCCATCTCAAAACACGAACGGAAGACGAAGCGGCTCGATCAAGAAGTTGCAACTAATCTTAACGGCTAAGATCCACTAGCCTAGGATAATATATTTGGGTTTCCCGATGAATGGTTACATCAACGCTACACGTTGATGAAGATTTAGATTTAAAGTTGTAATAGTTTGGTGGTTGGTTAAATAAATGAATTGAAAATATACGCAAAGTGTGTAATATATATCCTTTATATATTATATATTACTTATGAAAAATAACCCTTATATAATTCCTACCGTGAATTATATAACAAGGACAATCAAACAAAAGATTAATGAAAAGTATAATATACCTTGCAGGTATTATATAATAAGTGTGAATAATTAATTAAACCAATTAGTTTGACAACCATTTAATTAATGAAAAGGCTTTGTACAAAGGTTGACACATGTCTTAACGTTATGAATTAATCAAACCATGTTTGTAACAGTTTATAATCATTATAAAATATAAATAATATTTTATAAAATATATTTCGTTTCTTCAACGGGTTGCGTCTAAAACAGTTATCTCAATGTAAAAGTATATAGTTTTCGATCGTTTATTCTGTTATTGTATAATACCAATTATTATATCTTAAATATGTAACTTAGTCCTCTTTTTATCGGTTTCTAAAACAATATTAGTTTTTGTGAATTATTAACAAGTATAAAATTTTTGTCATGACCTTTCCGTTTATATAACGTTTTCCAGATGTATAAAATCTAATGTTATTTCACTTTTCAAGACAACTCGCGCGTTTCAAATAAATATATACATATATATATTTATACGAGATCAAATAGGAACGATATAATGAATAATACATTTATTTAACCATTTTTAAACCACCATTTTATATATCCGGTTTATAATTTATATACATCTCGTTTAAAATTTTATATTTATAAAATTTTAGAATATAATTATTTGTCAATTTCATAAACCAAACCAAAACCTTCCCCGGCTGTCAACCCGAACAAACGCACCCCGCGGGTGATTCTTCACAGCCAAACGCACCCGGTGGTGTTCCCACCAAACGCAGCCCCCGCGGCTGCTAAACAAACGCACCCCTTGGGTGCTTCTGCCCAAAACAAACGCGTCCTATGCGGCCAAACGCACCCTATGGCTATTCACAGCCATGCCAAACGCACCCTATGGCTATTCACAGCCATGCCAAACGCACTCTATATTTGTTTTATCAAAACCAACCACATCCTATAGCTGCCATAACCCAACCGCACCCTTGGTGCCTATTTCAACCCAACCAAACGCACCTTAATCTTGGTGTTTATCATAACCAAACGCTCCCTAGGTGGTCGAGAATAAAGCCAAACGCACCATGTTGGCTGTTTACAGCTAGGTCCAAACGCACCCTTGTTTTTAAATAAACCAGCCGCAACCTTTGGCTTATGACCACACGCAGCCCTTGCTGCTGCCAAATAAACCACGCACCCTTCCTCTTGCAACCCAACCCGAACGCACCCTTAGTGGTTGTGAACCCATACACCAACGCACTCCCGGCTGTTGTGTAGAATCAAACGCACCCTACTTGGTGTAATGAACCCAACACACCATTTCCTTCTTCTTTTTGGCTGCTGACCCGAAACCAACAAACAAACACCCCTTGGTGTTATAAGACAACCCAAACGCACCCTCCCTAATCTATGTTACACAATCAACCGCACCCTTACTGGTGCTATAACCAAATCAAACGCACCCTGCTGGTGCCAACCATGAACCCAACGCACCCGTTTGGCTTGTACCCAAATCCACGCGCGCCCTTAGTGTTGTCGTTGAGGTGGCGTGGTGCGGTGGTAGGGTGGATGTGAGGATGGTGGCAGATGGGGTGGTGGAGATGGTGTATGGTTGAGGGCAGCGGCGGCTGCGGATGATGAGGGTGTGTCGAATGGAGATGATGACGAGACAAAGGTGATGAAAGATGTGATGGGAATGACGATGGTGGTGGATTCGTAGTGCGACAATGGTGGTGGATGGTCGGAATATACGCCGGAAAAAATGGGTGAGAGGTGAGACGAGATAGTTGCAGAGAGAGAGAGATGGAAGTTTGTGAGTTTCATATTCTCAATGAATATGTGTAGTTACATTTATCTGAACCCCCTGTTGTTTTGTGTAAATTTAGAAATGTGTATCATACCACCTAATTACTTGAAACAACACAAAATTATACCATGGGCTCCCATGGTTTCGGCTCAACAATTGAGGGGAAAAGGACTAGTTGTAAGGTTTGTGTAAGAAACCATTGGGTAATATATTTATTTTGGGTATCATATGTTTTTGGTGTATTATTGAGTGTACATACATGCTAGTTTAATTATTCGGGTATCGGGTATCATGGGTAAGCTTTGTCTGTAACATGACTTTAAATTAAATAATTTCGTTTTTAAATTAACGTTTTTGAATAAAATATTAAACGGTTTATTAAATATTTTTATTTAATAAAAGTGATAATTAAATATAACTTTAATTATATTTGTGTTGGTATGCTGTTTTAAATCATTTTCTGATTATTTTTGGGTCTCGGGCAAAACTGAAAAGTTGTCCGGAATATCGTTTTACATCAAATTGCTTTAGGGTCCGAATCGTGAAAATATGATTTAGTGGTTCGTTTTTGATAAGTCAACTTAGAAAGAACTTATATCTTCTCGTTTTCAAGTCAAATAAATGTAAAATAAATTTGTACATGAGGTATGAAATAATAAATATGATTTATTATTTAAAATATGTTCCAAAAATTTTGCCGGTTACGCGTTAACTGTTTTTATGAGACAATAAAAGGTTAAAAGTCAAAAAGTCAAGTCAGACTCGAAAAGTCAAAGGTTAAAATAGTCTTTTAAAATTTCGAAAATTCTCGGATGTTACAGTACCTACCCCTTAAAGAAATCTCGTCCCGAGATTCAATTTCTGTGTTAACCGATTGTGTGACCAAGAAAGGATTTAAGGTTTAACAAGCCAGTTCTAAACAAAACGATGATAACTTTATTCAGCAAAATTTTGATGTTTCGACAATTCTCAATATACCAAAAATTTTTGCTAGGTTTGTCCAGGATATTCAATCCATCAAAATGGGTATCTCAAAAATATATCATTACAGATCTTATGGCCGGTATAACCGCGTTATGGGAAAAGTCTCATTATAGTGAAAACCTCAAGAAGAAGGTGTAGTCGCGTGAGTATGTTTGTATAAGTTTCTAAATGTCCGAGGACGGAGTCTCGTTTCTACTATCTGTAATGT
>BQNB010012980.1:54628-78076 GCA_026074375.1 Tanacetum coccineum | reverse complement strand
TTACGAAATGCTTGAGCTAGTTAACTTCCGTCACGTTCGATGTTTTTTACGAAAACTCTGGTCGGTTATAGTTGCGTTTTTATTTTTAGAAAAACGGGCATTCTCTATAACCTTGGCCCTAGATACCAATCTGTCACACCTCGCTAGAAGAGGAAACACCGGATGCGACATAATGATTTACATCGCACAAGATATAAGATTGCACCATAATTTATTACCAAGAATTTTATTTACAAAGTTAAATTGAATGCAGTTAAATATGAAATACATCCGTGTCCTTTGAAAGTAACGTGGTCATTGTAAAATCTTGTACTCCATTACCTTCAATTTATGAAACTGATCACCAGAAAATGATACTCAAAAGGGTCAACATTACGTTGGTGAGCTCGTAGGATTTAGGAGTAAAACCCAATTGCTGTGCCAGAATATAAGAGTGGACAATTGTGTAATATAAAAGCAGAACACAATATATAGTAATTAAATTATCAACAAAAAAACATATCAACATATCATACCAGGGTAACCCAACCCAAATCAACATATCAAAATAACCCGCGCGCTTATAGTCCTCCGAACCTATCGCCTACCAGCTGGAGCTAGGGGTGTTAATCGGGTCGGGTTGGTCGGGTTTGGGTCAAATGGGTCGGGTCCAAGTCGGGTCGAGGCTGAAAATAACATACCCGAATTCGGCCCTATTTGAACTCGGGTTAGTCGGGTTCGGGTCAAACGGGTCGGGTCCAAGTCGGTTCGGGTCAAGTCGGGTTCGGGTCTGTGCCATTTACAAATTAACATAATTTAACTTTTTAAACAATAGGTTGCTTCATCTAATGCAAGACACTAGGTGTGTTAGAACTAGCTAAAAGTTACATTTACATGCTATTTTTAGTAAAGTTAAACAATAAGATATTATTGCAATGATATAGAATCATCATCAAGCTATAATTAGTCACCGGTTATGCAAAGCAAAGCAAGAATTTGTTCACTCACTATTCATGAATGTGATAGTAAGGGAAAAAATAAAAAATTCATCAGCATGATGCATTAGTAGGCAAATTGCATCAGTAGGTATAGACCACAAGGTATATAGATCATGTAACAAAGGTATATAGATCATGTAATAAATTTGCATCAATAGGTAAATTCCAACTTACCATAACTTGCATTAGTTGTCAAACTGTAATACTGTATCATTGAATCAGCAGGCAAAGTTGCCATGTTTAAAACATAAAAAAATTACACACTTGTGCTTTTAAATGGATCATATTACTTCTACTTCTAAATAGAGATTAGCATCAGTAGGCAAATTTTACTATGTTTACATGAATTAGTTTACTTGTGCTTTCAAATTAAGATTAGTAAAAATTGAAAAAAAACAAAACAAAACCAACTCGGGTTAGTCGGGTTGACCCGAACCCGAATAGGCAAAGTATTTTGACCCGATACCCGACCCTATTTCGAATTCGGGTTAGTCGGGTTGACCCGAACCCGAATAGGCAAAGTATTTTGACCCGATACCCGACCCTATTTCGAATTCGGGTTAGTCGGGTTGACCCGACTGACCCAACTTCAATTTTGAACCCGACTAACCCGACCTGAATAAGGTCGGGTCGGGTTCGGGTCGGGTCAGATTTTTTAGCACCCCTAGCTGGAGCTACATAGTCGGTAAAATAGTGCAATGCAGAAATTCCCAGTGTAACTTCGCATGAATCGATCTCAAGTATTCGTATAACATTCACATAGCATTTTTAAAGTGTTCACATAGAATTCATACATGTAAACATAGGCACATAGCATTGTCCAAAAGAATTTAAAAGGTTTTTGCACAGTATTGAAAAGCAATTAAAAAAGGTTTATCATTTTCCCCCAACGGAAAAGAGTTTAAAAATAGGGCTACGAGAACTCACCTCAAATAAGATAATGGTAGATAAAAGTAGATGATCTCTAGCTAAATGCGCAACGGTACACGGCCACGACCTATTTAATAAGTTTTACTTAGTAACATGTTTTACAAGGACAACCTATTGTACAAGCGTTTGCATTTGACTTTATGAGAAATGTTTTGATTATCTATTTATAAAGGATTTTATTAAGTATTTAGACTCGATGAACTTAGGTCAAGGTGCGATATAAATATTATTTGAAAAAAGATTTTCGAGTTTCGAGACCGGATGAAAAGCTAGAACTTGGCAGTAAATCCGATGGGAACTGGTCAAGGAAGGATAACAATATGATAGACGAGAGATTTATTGGATAAATATGGAGACGCACACGAAAATGAGTGTCAAGAAATCGAGGATTCTTAGAAGGAATATTAAAAAATTAAGAATCATAGAAGTAAGGATTTGGACAGATTAGAATTTAAGAAGTAAAGAAATAATATAATAGATCATGTAAGAATCATAGAACTAAAATAGATTAGGGTTTAAAGTTGATGTTCGTCAAAAACCCCTCTTAATAATATATATATATATATATATAATATATATTTATATATATATCTATATATAAAATAAATATAGATATCATAAAATACATATACATAATACAAAGTGATCATACAAAATTATTCACTTTAGTGAAAGAATAATGATAGTCAAAAGGGAAAACTTAAAGGCATGCTATCCTAAAAAATAAAGGTAATTTAAAAACCTATAATCATTTAAAATTAAACAATTAAAAACCAAACACAACTAATTAACCAAATATGATAAAATAAAACTCTTAAGACTCAAAATGCAAATTTCTTAAACTAAATGCATTAAAATAATTTTATAAAAACAGAAAATATTTTTTTTGAATTGTTAAACTATTTAAAACTATTTTTTAAACTAAATAATACTAAAAATGTAATTAAAATATTAAACTAAATCCTAAAAATTTAAGAAAATTTATAAAAATACTATAAGCTAAAAAGAAGGTTTAAAAAGAAAAATGACTCAATAAGCTAAAATGAATAAGCTGCTAAAATTCGAATAAGCAAATAAGCTAAAACTGAAAAGGTTATAACAATTTAATGGTGCAAAGGTTAAATGAAAAAGACACAAGGGCAGGATGGTTAAGGCTTTGTGTGTGTGAAGGAGAGGTTACAGGTTCGAACCCTGTGACCTTTCTTTTTGATAAAATATTTTTTTTTATTTTTCTTTTTGAAAAAGTTATAGAAAAAGCTATAATGAGAAACTTCAATAAAAAGAATTTTTACCTAATTTTACTAATAAGCTAGAAAAAGCTATCAATGGTGACATATTTAAGCTAAAAACTGTTAAGCATTTAAGAGTTAAAACTGCTTGAGCTTTTGGACTTAATAAGCTACAAGAAAGGCAAATAAGCTGAAACCAACTTAACCATGGACCTAATAAGCATTTAAGACTAGAAATGATATAACTAAATAAGCTGAAAAGCACCAAAAGCTTATTGACAGCTTGTCCTAAAAACATATTTGAAAGACTTTTTACCAAACATTTAAGCTAAATTGAGAACTAATAAGCACTAGGTATAAGCTGAAAAATGAAAACAGATGAAGACCTAGATTCAATTATCACAAAAAACAGGATTTAAGCAAAATAGATAAGGAAGTAAGATAGAAAAGTTAAAGTAAAAATGACAGACTATACTACTATTTTTGGATTTTTTTTAAAGAAAATGACTCAATTGCAACTAAACTTTTACGACTCAAAAAGCAAAATTAAAATCTAAAAGCTAAAGACAGATGAAGATCATGACTTAATAAGCAAATACAAACTAGAATTTAGCAATGAGGACCCATAAATAAGTTAGAAATTCTCTTTAAAAGTGATTGCATACATGACATTTGGAATTGACATCTGAGCTAAAAGGCTATTTGCTACTAACTTCAAAAACTCTAACATTCTTTTGACACATTAAAAAAAACTTAAAACAGATTTAGTTCTTATCATAACAAGCTAAACTAAACAAAATTTAACCTAATTTTAAACCTAATTGTGATCACTATTAACCTGCATAAACTGACTCTTAAGAACAACATTAAAATAGTAAATTGTTTTAACCAAAAATCTATAAGAGATGATTTCCAGAGCTAATGACTAAAAACAGACTGGCTTTTATGCTTTTAGAAACGATATTGAACACAAAAACTAGACTTTTAAATGGACTTATTAGACAAACTACAAATAAGCAGTTTAAAGACCTAATTAGACTAGTAGACTTAAAATTTGAAAAACCAAACTACAAAACTTGACTAAACTAGCTTTAAGCTTATGAAAACTACTTATAAGACTCAATTAGAGCTTATTACGTCTATTTTGAAAACTAAAAGCTACCCGTTAAGACTGCTTGTGCCAAACACCCCTTTAAATTCTTAAAAACTAATTTTAAGCTAAGACATACTTCATTAATCACTGAATTTTGAAAACAGATAAAGAACATTGGTATTAAATGAC
Organism: Tanacetum coccineum; assembly: GCA_026074375.1. NCBI lineage: Eukaryota > Viridiplantae > Streptophyta > Magnoliopsida > Asterales > Asteraceae > Tanacetum > Tanacetum coccineum. The sequence goes on along the minus strand of BQNB010012980.1, from coordinate 73,658 downwards.
AATTAAGCACAAATTAAGGGAAAATAAGCATTTAGCAAAAAGCTACACTAATAAGCTAACTTAACTAATAAATGGACAGTTTTATATAAAACTAAAATCAAATCTAAACTAAACTTTAAACTAAGCATATTAAGCTAATATAAAACTAAATAAGATCAAATAAGCAAAGATAAGCAATGAATAAGCTAAAATAAGCAGATTGGTAAGCTAAACATAAATTAAGCTAAAAATAAAGTAAAAGAGATAGTACCTTGATCCCAGCTTAACAGGGATCTAAATTTGCTCATTTAGAGCTTATCTACAAGCTAGCTTATAAAATAAGCTCTGAATAAGCCCCATAAGCCCTTCCAGATCTGGCTTATCTTCCAAATGGCTTATTCAAGATACTTAGGTGAATTTGAGTGAACCATCTTATGCGGTTAAGCTTTAGAAGAGCTTAACTGCATAAGCAACAGCTAGAAAGGTAATTTGAGCTTATTTAAAACACATTTTGAGTAACAAGTATAAGAGAAAACAAGATTTTAAGAGACAAATTAAGCTGAAATTTTTTTTATTAAGCTGAAAAGGAAATTTTATTAATGATAAAACGATTACAAAGCTATTTAAGATACAATAAGCAAATTAAGCTATAAATAAGCTGAAATTAAACCTATACTACTCCTAAACTACATTACTCTAGATATCTCTAAATGTGTGAAATCCTCTCTATATATAGTGTTGAGCAGAACCTTCTAGGACTTGAGGAGCGTTCCCAAGCTTCTAATCCTGACCCTTGATCTTAAACAATACTCCCAATCATCTCTTTTCACCCTTGGATCTCCCCCACGTATCTTCAACCAATCAAAGCATTTGGGATTGCCAGCGTGGCTTAACTTTGTGTCAGATGGCAGGCTTGGTCTTCTAGAAGCATACGTGTGTGTGAGTGAATAAAGTTTACCCTGTGTTTATTGTTGCAGGGTAAAATGGAGGGAAAAGAAAATCCACAGTAAATGTTGACCCATTGTGTTATAACGTTGGACTTTTGACTTGGATCTGGTTATAAAATTTAGGCTTTGACTTTGGGCTTTGGTCATGGATAAAGGATTATGGATTGGAATAAATAGATTAGGTTTAGTTAAGGATTTATAGATAACATGTTAATGGGCTAACCCGGCCCAATAAATTGGGTACGGGTTGGCCCATTAAGGATGTATACGCATTCGGCTTTGTTTTCTTGCACTCTTCCAATCTCGTGCTTGGTTTTGTCCGTATTTGGCTTCATTTTTGTCCTTTTTGATATATCTGGTACCTGCACAATACAAATTACAAAAGACACATATACAATGCATTTTTCATGTATTTTTGGTCTTTTAAGCTCATTTTATTAAGGAAAAATGATATGTGATTAAACACATATAGAAAATTCCCATACTAAGCTACTGCCGTGTCCTCACGCAATGTCATAAACACACTTAGAAAACTAAAAATTTCAACCCCCTTAGACTAATTACCTCGAAAAGTAGCTAAGTGTTCATCTAAGGGGATTAAGAAATCACTAGTTTTGAAAAGCTCCCCGTTTTACCATTTTTATGAATTTATTATTATTATTCATACATATCATAACTTTAAGGATCACAGAACAAGAAACACTAAAAGGATAAATTCATCGTCCTTGATTTTTCACCCGCCCCAAACCAATCTTAAAAACTAAATCATTGTTAAATACAAGTTAAGATGCTAACACTACTCATAAATGCTAATTGTGTATGCATAGCTACTTTTCGCATCCTGATATCTTTCCTAAATCCTCTAAGGGTTTTATTATTATTATTGGTGACAAATAACTTAAATTCTTATTTATATAAAGTAAACCCGGTTTAGACCACAATTAGTTTGAAATCCTTTCCTAAAAAGACAATATGGTGAGAATAAGGTCCACATTAAGGTATTAATTTCACATGAATTAGGGGTTATCCTTTTTATTTCATCCAAAATAACTCAACTACGAGTCCAGAGACGGAGGCTTTATTTAGATAACCCCGAAGTCAAAATTTGGCTTTATTATTCTTATTATAGCAACATTATTAAACCTTGGTCCTTTAAAGAACTGACACATCGGGCGTCCTAACCGACAAGAAGCCGTTAGTACATTTAATTTCGACCTCGGTGAATTCCTCGACCTTTTTGAAGGCTACAACATCGGCAACGAACCGACCAGATGCAGTAAACTTTTATCAGTCTCGGATTATTTATTCTTACTATGGGCCTCTATTGAAACTGTCACAATCAGGCAGCGAACCTGACCAGGGATTAGTAAACCTTTATCTCACTCATAGTTCTTATTATTATTATTAATACCTCCACCCTTTAAACGACTGTCAACAATCGGTAGGGTGCGAGCCCGACCATGATCCAGAAGTCCTTATTTCAGCTTCGTTATTACATAATTATTATTATTCTAGCCAAATTTCAAGTCCCGTGGTCTTTTAACTACCTAGACAACGGTAGCGAGCCGTTAGGAATCGGTACCTATTTTCTCCACAACACTGACAAAACCTCGATGTGTACCTTAATTTCACCAGAAGGAATCAACTATACAAAGTGATTAAACTAAGAAACTCACAAACCAAAGTGACTTTATTTATTCAACAATTATTATAACGTTATTAACTGATGGGAGCAAAAAGCCACACATACCCTCTATGAGCTTTAAAAGAGATCCAACTACTCTATGTTTTAGAGCACATCTAACATATATAAAACCTTTAGTCATTTCCCCGTTCTTCGCAAATTTAAAATCTTTACTAAAAAGATCCGCGAATGCTTAGTCTAATAAAACAAGCTTTGCATATTTAAAGTCTATCATGGAAACTTGCAAACTCTTGGCTTTTTCAAGCTAGAATTCGCGTTTTAAAGCTTCTTGTATAAAAGACTAGCAAAAGCTTAAATTTATATAAGTTAAGGGGCAAGCTAGAGCGCAACATGCTCGATCAAGTCAAAATTTATTCTTAAAAAGACAAAACTATGTGTCAAAACACTTATTCTATTTTTGAAAATTTTTAATTTTGGCATAAAATCACATATTTTTGGTGGCAAAAACGGGGTTACGTGAAGACAAGGCAAATGCAAGTAAGATCAAATCGAAAGATCCCCCCATACTAGAACTACACATTGTCCTCAATGTGAGACTGTCACCCCCATACTAATTTCAAGGTATAATCCAAATATTAAGGGGTCTCTACGCAAATCTAAAGTCGTTTATTAATTATGCTAATAGATAAACGTTAATCAATAAGATCTAGGATATCGGATTCCCATATATAAGCATGCTAAGGATTGAAGATCGAGTGGACGATGGACAAAACCACGAGCACGAGAGTCTTCAAAATCCGGGTAATCCTGGACATAAAACACAAACCACGAAACACGAGAAAAGAAGAGGCGAGCCTCCTCACATCACACTTATTAATAACTAATATACTACTACTAGGGATAAGCATGGGTTGCCACCCACGAAGTGCTTGTTTTTATGCGAGTCTCTAGCTTGACTCTCCCCATATCATCGTGATATTAGGGACGAAACATGTGGAAGAGAAAACTTCCATCGGACATTTATATGCCACCGGCTCTAAGGAATAAAAACTATAAGCGGAGATGCCGGGGTCAAAAATGATATCCTCACTCCCGGAGGAGAGAGGAAGAAAAGAATCCACCGGATAGGTGAAATAAGGAAGAAAAATTCGGATAACATATGTGAGGGAAAGATAATGGCAATCCTCATAAGGTAAGCTCACATATGTTGGAGAAATTTTTTTCTCATGAATCTCGGGGTCAAAAACTTTGTCCTTGGTCATCAAATCATCTTTATCAAGTTCATCCTTTAAACTTCTTGGGTCATGATCTAAAAATACATTGGGAGGGAGATTAGGGATGGTGTCATTAATAAGAAAACTTTCAAGATAGATTATGTCTCCCTCCGAATCATGATAACCGTTCTCAATATCCGTAGAAACATCAATATCTAGAAAAGCATCGATCTTATCAATTTTGCCTCCTGGGTTGAAACACTCATCCTCATTAGCATCAGAAAGAGGTGTGACTAACAAAGCCGGCTCATTAAGGTTAGAAACATAAGAGTCCTTACTCTCGATGTTCTCTAACACTTCATCAAAAAGAGGATTTACGTCACTAGAGATATATTCGTCATCGAATTTGAAAAGAGGGTTCGAGTAAATTTTAACATTATTTTCCGGAACGTCCTCATCGGATAGTGACTCGTCATCACTAGAGGTAAAATCGTCATTTGAATCGAATAGAGGGTTAGAGAAAGTCACAGATTTTTCCTCAAAAACGTTAATGGGAGAGAAATCATTACACGAAGGTAAATCACACTCACTATCACTCCCGAATGTATCCTCGGACTCACTTGGGATTGAAACAAGGTCCTCAACACTAGACTTTATTACTTCGTCTGATTCCTTTTCAGGAATAGTGCTAAGTTCCTCATTCCTCGTGATGAGAGAGTCATCGGGCTCCAAAGTCGGTAAAACGGGTGTGATTGCAATAGACGGAGGTATTTGAGAAACAATTTCATTCAAAGGAATAGTACTCTCCTCGTAATCATCGTCATCATAAAAAGAATTGAAACATCATGAAGGCTCGGGAGTATGAGTACTAATATTAGATCGTACACTTTTAATAAATTCTTTATTTAATTTACTTATCCACTCCTGATCTTCTTGAATAATCTGAGGCTGATGATCGATGGAATACTGCGGGGGTTGATTAAAACCGGAAGGGTTAAAATCATAACAAGGATTAAGGTTAGAGTAATTTTTGAAGCCATGGAAGACCTTGTGAAAATCCTCCACATGAGACCCCCACATTATTTTCACAATTAAGATATATTTGTAAGAAAACATGGGAATTTTTGGATAAAAAGTATCACCAAAGTTTGATTGTACTCGTTCCTGCTCAAAGACCAAGCGGGAACCATGGTGGAACAATCATAACCATGGTGAGAATCATTTCCACATAACTCGCATGAGTATGATTCGTACTGGAGTTGTGGAGGGTGGGTGAAAACGTTTGGAAGATCATTGAAATGTTAGGAGCATCAATGGATGAATTTTTCTTCCATCTCTTTTAAGGGCAAACCCAATCAAGAACCTTCTCTAAGACCATAACCCCCACCACTTGCAAGTACAAACAACAACACCGTTGACAACGTACACCAGCTTCTAATGGATCTTTACAAGATGAAAAACAACGAATTTGGGTCTAAAAAAAGAACGAAGATGTATGGGGTTGTTGAAGTTGGATAGAAAAATCGAGAGTTTGATTATAAGATTATGGATTAGAGTCATAGACGGCTCAATCTCCGGAAATATCATCATTGGTAACAGAAGCCGACACTTTCCACCGTTAAACGGTCCTCCCACACCACGAGCATCATGAAAACCAAGAAATATTGAAGAATTATCGGATAAGAGGTAAAGAAGAGAATAAGAATTAAACGAAATAAGAATAGAGAATACTTTAGTAGATTTTACAAATAATACATAAGGAAAAACATAATAAGAATAAGAAAGAAATAAAAATTTTTTTGTAACCGAAAGTCAAATGTGTACGGTGGCTCCTCTAGACAACCACAAAGAAGCGTAGGAGTCGGGTAAGCGCAGAAGAGTTTTAAAAACCTGATCCTTATGGGCCTGAAGTTCGTTGAATTGACCCCCCCTAATACCTCTCTTTTAGTTTTGTTTACTAAAGGTGAGTCAGAAACGCACAATTAACAAACGGATTATTTACTATATTAAAATAAAAGAAAATAAGAATAGAAGTGTAAAATATTTTTGTATTTTTTATTTAAAATAAAATGAAAAATTTCACGGGGAAAGGATCTTCAAGGCTCGAATACAAACAATCCAGCAAAAAATCGCTAACCACATCCCCGGTGAGCAGACGCCCAATTTAGATTTCGTCAAAAACCTCCTCTTAATACTAAATAATATAAAGAAATATTATAAGAGGGGTTTTTTGACGACCATAAAATGGCTTCGCTGCCGGGAATAAAAACAAAAAAAAAAAAAAGATGTGATACGATTTTTGGCAGGATTGTTTTGTATTCGAGCCTTGAAGAACCTTTTCCCTTGGTTTGGAGGTTTTTTTGTATATGGTGAAATTCTTTCATTTTATTTTTATAAACAAAATACAAAATATTTACCACTCTATTCAAATTTCTTTTATTTTATTCTGAAAATAACCGTTTGTTAATTGTCGTTTCTGCTCACCTTTAGTAAACAAACTAAAAGAGAGGTATAAGGAGGGTCAATTCAACGAACTTCGGCCCAAAAGGATAAGGTTTTTAAAATCTTCGCGCTTACCCGACACCATCCGCTTCTTTGTGCGTTTTCTAGAGATCCACCGTTACACAATTGACCTTTCTGTTACCAAAAATATTTTTTCTTTCTTTCTTTATATCTTATTATTCTTTTCCTTATGTTATATATTGAAAAATCTATAAATAACTTCTCTATCCTCTTATTCGTTTAATTCTTATTCTCTTAACCTTCTTATCCGATAATTCTTCAACATGTCTTGGTTTTCAAGATGCTCGTGGTGTGGAGGACAGTTTAACGGTGGAAATTGTCGGCATTGTACCAATGTGAGTTTCGGAAATAAGCCCGTCTATGACTCTAATCCAAATTATTATAATCAAACTCTTGATTTTTCTAACCCACCTCCACAACCCCATACATCTTCGTTCGACCAATTTCATTGTTTTCATTGTAAAGATCCGTTAGAAGATGGTGTACTGACAACGGGTGTAAACTGCAAGTGGTGTGGATATGCTCTTAGAAAAGGATCTTGTTGGATTTGCCCTTCAAGAGTTGAAAATTCCTCTATTGATGCTCCTAACTCTTTCAATGATCTTCCAAACGTTTTCACCCACCCTCCACAACCCTAGTACGAGACATACTCGTGCGAGTTATGTGGAAATGATTCTCACCATGGTTATGATTGTCCACCATGGTTCCCGCTTGTCTATGAGCAGAAACTGAGCTACAATCAAAACTATGGTGATAATTAGTATCCATAAAATTCACCGAGTTGTCCACAACAATATACGTTGGAATTTGTTGGGGGATAAATTGTGGTGGGGGGGGCCCTCAGAAATTATCAATGTCAGCCATGGCATCAAAATTACTCTAACCTTAATCCTTGTTATGATTTTAACCCTTCCGGTTTTAATCAACCCCGCAGTATTCCATCGATCATCAGCCTCAAATTATTCAAGAAGATCATGAGTGGATAAGTAAATTAAATAATGAATTTATTAAAAGTGTACGATCTAATATTAGTACTCATACTCCTGAGCCTTTATGACGTTTCAATTATTTTTATGATAACGATTGTTACGAGGAGAGTACTATTCCTTTGAATGAAATTTTTTCTCAAATACCTCTGTCTATTGCAATCACACCCGTTTTACCGACTTTGGAGCTCGAGGACTCTCTCGTCGTGGGGAATGAGGAACTTAGCACTATTCTTGAAAAGGAATCAGACGAAGTAATAAAGTCTAGTGTTGAGGACCTTGTTTCAATCCCAAGTGAGACCGAGGATACATTCGGGAGTGATAGTGAGTGTGATTTACCTTCGTGTAATGATTTCTCTCCCATTAACGTTTTTGAGGAAAAATCTGTGACTTTCTCTAACCCTCTATTCGATTCAAATGACGAATATTTACCTCTATGATTGACGAGTCACTAACCGATGAGGACGTACCGGAAAATAATGTTAAAATTAGCTCGAACCCTCTTTCTCGAATTCGAAAGACGAATATAACTCATAGTGACGAAAATCCCTGTTTTTGATGAAATGTTAGAGAACATCGAGAGTAAGGACTCTTATGTTTCTAACCTTGATGAGCCAGCTTTGTTAGTCACACCTCTTTCCGATGCTAATGAGGATGAGTGTTTCGACCCAGGAGGCGAAATTGATGAGATCGATGCTTTTCTAGATATTAATGTTTCTACGGATATTGAGAACGATTATCATGATTCGGAGGGAGACATAATCTATCTTGAAAGTTTGCTTATAAATGACACCATCCCTGATCTCCCTCCCGAGGGATTTTTAGATCATGACCCAAGAAGTTTAAAAGATGAACCTGATAAAGATGATTTGATGACCGAGGACAAAGTTTTTGACCCCGAGATTCATGAGAAAAAATTTTCTCCAACATATGTGAGCTTACCTTATTAGGATTAAGCCATTTAACTTTCCCCACCCATATGTTAATTCCGAATTTTTTCCTTCCTTATTTCACCTATCCGGTGGATTCTTTTCTTCCTCTCTCCTCCGGGAGTGAGGATATCATTTTTTCGACCTCGGCATCTCCGCTTGAAGTATTTTATTCCATAAGGGGTGGCATATAAATGTTCGATGGAAGTTTTCTCTTCTACATGTTTCGTCCCTAATATCACGATGATATGGGGAGAGTCAAGCTAGAGACTCTCACAAAAACAAGCGCTTTATGGGTGACAACCCATGCTTATCCCTAGTAGTAGTATATTAGTATAATTTTTATAAATAAGTGTGATGTGAGGAGGCTCGCCTCTTCCTTTCTCGTGTTTCGTGTTTTATGTCTAGGATTGTCCGGATTTTGAAGACTCTAGTGCTCGTGGTTTTGTCTATCGTCCGCTCGATCTTCAATCCTTAGCATTCTTATATATGGGAATCCGATATCCTAGATCTTATTGATTAATGTTTATCTATTAGCATAATGCATAAACGGCTTTAGATTTGCGTAGAGACCCCTTAATATTTGGATTATGCCTTGAAATTAGTATGGGGTGACCGTCTCCACATCGAGAGACAAGTGTAGTTCTAGTATTGGGGATCTTCGATTGAATCTTTAACTTGCATTTGCCCTTTGTCCTCAACGTAACCCCATTTTTGCCACCAAAAATTTGATTTTATGGCCAAAATTAAAAATTTTTTCAAAAATCTAATAAGTGGTTTGTTGACGTCATAGTTTTTGTCTTTCTAAGAATAAATTTTGACTTAATCAAGCAATGTTACCTCTACTTGCCCCTTAACTTATATAAATTTTAAGCTTTTGCTAGTCTTTTTTATACAAGAATCATCTTAAAACCGAATTCTAGTTGAAAAAGCCAAGAATTGGCAATATTACCATGATAACGTTAAATATGCCAACGCTTGTTTTATAATTAGACAAATCATAAACGCTGATCCTTTTTAGTAATAGATTTTAAATTTTCGAAGAACGAGAAAATGTATAAAGTATTAATATCAGTTTAGATGCTAAACATAGAGTAGTTGGATCTCTTTAAAGCTCATATAGGTTAATTGTGGCTTTTTGCTCCCATCAGCTTAATAAACGTTATATAATTGTCAAATAAATAAAGTCACTTTGGTTTTTGCGATTCTTAGTTTAAATCACTTTGTAGAGATTCCTTTTGGTGAAATTAAGGTACACGTCGAGGTTTTGTCAGTGTTGTGGGGAAATAGGCTATCGATTCTTGACGGCTCGCTACCGTTGTATAGGTAGTTAAAAGACCCGGGACCTGAAATTTGGCTATAATAATAATAATATAATAAACCGAAGCCGAAATAAGACTTTTAGATCATGGTCGGCTAGCATACCGATGTGACAGTCGTTTAAAGGGTGGAGGTAATAATCATGATAATAAGAACTGTGGGTTGATAAAAGTTTACTGTCTCTGGTCGGTTCGCTACCGATGTGGCAGTCTTCAAAAGAAGGCTCATAGTAAGAATAATAATCCGAGAGTGATAAAAGTTTGCTGCATCTGGTCGATTCGCTGCCGATGTTGCAGCCTTCAAAAAGGTCGAGGAATTTCACCGAGGTCGCGACATAAAGACATACTGGCCTCTTAGTCGTGTAAAGGACTCCCGATGTGACAGTTCTTAAAGGACCAAGGATTTATAAAGATTCTCAAATAATAATAATAAAGCCAAATTTCGACTCCGGGGTTATCTAAATAAAGCCTCCGTCTCCCACTGGATCGTAGTTGAAGTTATTTTGTGGATGAAATAAAAAGATAAACCTAACCCCTAAATCATGCGAAATTAGAACCTTAATGTGGACCTTATTCTCACCATATCGTCTCTTTAGGAAAGGATTTCAAACTAATTGTGGTCTAAACCGGGTTTACTTTATATGAATAAGACATTAATTTATTTGTCATGAATAATAATAATAAAATCTTTAGAGGATTTAGGAATAAGGGAGCAGAAAGTAGTTATGCATTCACAATTAGCATTTATGAGTAGTGTTAGCATCTTAACTTGTATTTAACAATGATTTCGTTTTTAAGCTTGGTTTGGGGCGGGTGAAAAATCAAGGACGATGAATTTATCCTTTTATTGTTTCTTGTTCCGTGGAAAGTTATGATATGTATGAAAAATAATAATAAATGCATAAAAATGGTTAAACGGGGGGCTTTTCAAAACTAGTGATTTCTTAATCCCCTAGATGAACACTTAGCTACTTTTCGAGGTAATTAGTCTTAGGGGATTGAAATTTTTGGTTTTCTAAGTGTGTTTATGACATTGCGTGAAAACACGACAATAGCTTAGTATGGGAGATTTTTGATATGTGTTTAATCACATATCAGTGTACCTTACTAAAATAAGCTTAAAAGACCTAAAACAGATAAAAAATACACTGTATATGTATGTTTTGGATATTGTGCTTTGCAAGTAATGGATAAATTACAAAAGGATAAAAATCAAGCAAAAATGACAAAATACGAGCACGGGAATGGAAAAAAGGCGCGAAAATACAAAAGCCGAAGGAGTACCCATCTTCTATGGACCAACCCGGCCCTCTTAATTGGTTGGGTCAGCCCACAAGCCTAAACTTAAACCAAAAGCCCTTTAATCAAGTCCATAATCTAAATACCAAATCCATGTCCATTAAAACGTTTCCTGGCCCAAGATGAAAAAGCCCATACCCGTCCCATGTCCAATTCTATAACAAAAAGGGTCAAAACGGGTCAAAGGGTCAAAACTATAAAAAAACCCAGTCAAAGTTACTATTGCATCTTCACTTTCCCTCCTTTTCACCATTACCACACGCAGGGTAAATCAATCAAGTACATGTACTCCCGTCCTTCTAGAAGCATTCTTCTGACAACACTAACACCCTCATTAGCCACGCTGGCAATCCCACACCATTTGATTGGCTAATGAGGCGTGTACACCATCCAACGGTTCAAAGATTGAATGATTGTGAGGCGGTTTAAATGGAGGGCCAGGATTAGAGGATTGAGGAGCGTCCTGAGGGCTAGAAGCTTCGCTACACTCCTATAAATAGAGGGCCTCACACACAGAAATGGGCATCTAGTGTAGGAATTAGCTTAATTAGTATTTTAGCTTATTGTAGTCGTTTTTAGCTTAATGTTTTAATTTTAATGTATTTTCCTTCTTAAAAGCTTGTACTCAGTTTGTTTAATCAATAAAATCTCAGTTTTCATTTAGTTCATGTTTAATTCAAGTTTTTGCTTATTGCATTATTAGTTCAATTAAGCTCAGTTTTAATCTAAATAAGCTCTATAAGCTCTCAAATACTACTTAAGCTAGCTAGTACATCAGTTAAGCCCTTAAAGCTTAACTGATTTGTTATTTCACTTCAAATCTCACCCCTAAATATACCTCAGCTTAATGGATGATAAGCCAAACCTGGATGGGCTTATTGTTGATCCCAATCTGAATAGATCTTTCTAGCCTGTTAAGGGTGGTAGCCTATCTGGATAGATCCAAATAAACTACAAGAGAAACAATGACTATGAACAATATAAGTTATGTAGAAACTAACTTATATTGCTAAGAAGAACAATGAATAAAATAGAACTTTGATTACTATTAATCTGCTAGGTTACAGATTACTAACTATATATTGGTGAAACTTGTATATAAAACCTTATATCTAACTAATGTCGTAGGGTTCCTTTTATACACCAAGGAAAACCCTAACATCTAATATCATTAAGATTAATCTGTTTTCAAAAATCCATGATTAATAAGGTATATTTTAGCTGAAAAGTTAGATTCATGATTCTAAAAGGGTGTTTGGGATAAGCATTTTTAGCTGTATAAAAGGTAGTGCAAACTGATTTTAGTTATTGGAATGAATTTCATAAGCTCAAAATAGGTTTAAAAGCTAGATTTCATAAGCTAGGATTTAGTTTTGTTAAGTTTTGCAGCTTATTTCATCAAAGTTCCAAGTCTGCTAGTCAAATTAAGGTTCAAAAAGCTTATTTGAGAAATCTCTTCTAATCCAAGATGACCTGAGCAATTTGGATTTTTGTAAACCAAAATGATTTCACAGCATCAATTTGAATCTGTTTGAGTGTGTTATTAGTCTTTTAAGTATTTTTATTTAAGACACAGTCAATAGGTTAGTACTATGGGTCTAAAAAGTCAATATTGCAGATTTAATGTGTTAAAGCCTAGCTTGATTGTGATAACTTTTGATTTAAATTAGCTTATAAGTTGAAGTTCACCTAGGTTTTGAGTTTTTATTGTGTCAAAAGTATTTTTGGAGTCTTTAAAACTTAGGATGCAAGTAGTCATTTAGCTAAAGAGTCAAATAAATAGGTCAAGTTTACAATCTGAGTTATGTAGAATTTCTATCTTATTTAGTGTTCTATTAAGCTTAAGTCCTGATTAGATTTGCTTATTGAGTCAAGATCTTTATCTGTTTTAAGTTTGTTGTCTTTTAATTTTGCTTATTGGGTCTTAGAATTCAGCTGAACTTAGTCATTAATCTTTAAAAAGCCAAAAAAAACATCTAGTGTAGTCTGTCATTTGCATTTGCATTCTTCTAGCTTATTTCTTTTCCATTTTGCTTAATTCCTTCTTATTTGTGTCATTTGAGTCTCAGTCCTAATCTGTTTTTAGTTTCTAGCTTATTTAAAGTGCTTATTTGTCCTCTAGTTTAGCTTAAAGTCTGTCAAAAAAATGCTTTTTAAACTATCTTTTAGAGTCTGATGTCTTATTGGTTTTAGTTGTTTTCAACTTATCTTGTCTGCTTATTTTTAAGTCCTAAGTGCTTATTGAGTCTAGTTTAGGGTTTGCTTTAGCTTTTTAGTTTTCTTGTTAGCTTATTGAGTCCTAAAGTTCAAAACAGTTTAGTTTACATGTCATTTAGCATTAAAAAGCCAAAGCTGCCAATTTCTTTTGAGCTTTTTCTAGCTTATCTAATAAGTTTCAGTAAAAATACCACATATATTAAAAGTTGCTCATATTTGTACTACAAGTTTTATAAGCATTTTCAAAAAAGAAAAATAAAAAAAAAATGTTTTCAACCAAAAAGGAAGTCCACAGTTTTCGAACCTGTGACCTCCCTTCTCTCAACACACCAAAGCCACAACCAACGCCCCTGGAACTTTCCTGTTAACCCTTATGCAACCCATTTATTTACTTATGCACGTGTTTTTCATTTTAGCTTATTTAGGCTTATTTGATTTTTAAACATCTTATTCCACTTTATGATTATTTGAGTTATTTTTCTTATGAAAACCTTCTTTTTTAGCTTACGTATTATTTAAGAAATATCAAACAAAAATTAGGATTATGTTTAGTATTTTTAATTCAATTTTAGTTTAATTTAGTTTAAAAATATAGTTTTTATTAGTTTAAAAAACCAAAAAAATATTTTTCAATTTTTAAAAATTAGTTTAAGTCATTTTAGCTTGGAAATTTGTATTTTGAATTTTTAGAATTTAAATTTGTCATTTTTAGTTAATTAAGTTAGCTTATTTAGTTTTAATTAGTGTTTAATTACTTTTAAAATGTTCGTTAGGTTTTTAAATTGCTTTAATTTTAGTTTAGCGTGCCTTTATTTGCTTTCCCTTTGCGTATTAGATTTATAAACCATATCCAAAATATTGATTATTCAGCACACGATCACAAACCGAAACAAGGTTTTCAAATCCACACTTCGTCAGGATACGACATCCGGGAGATAAAATATTGTTTGTCCTCAAGCAATTTTTATATCGAACGGGATACTCTCTATACTATAATTAATTTGAGATAATTTAGGATATATATATATATATATATATATAGAGAGAGAGAGAGAGAGAGACTATATTGCTCGAATCATTGTTCCCATCATTCCTAAACCAAGATGTAGATAGTTAAACGATTCACGTTTAAGGGTTTCGTAGAATGTTCGGCGATGTTGTCGACGGCCGAAACTTTTTCAATTGAGATATTTTCCTTTCTGGTACATTACACCGAAGAAAGAAGAGATGACGAATTGTTCTGATATGTTTTTGGTTCGAGAAGTGTTTCAACCGGGTTTTTGCTAAGGTCGATCGCACCTTTATTGTCGCACATGATCGGGACGTCATCGAGTCGAACGTCATAGTCGATAAGAGCTTGTTTCATCCATAGTGCTTGTTGACATGTCTTTTCGGCTCTAACGTATTCGGCTTTGTTAGTGGATATAGCAATAGCGGTTTGTTTCTTCGAGAACCAAGATGTCAAACAACATCCCATAAACGTACAAATAACGCTAGTGCTCTTTCGGTCTACATAATCTCTCGCATGATCAGAGTCGGCATATACTATGGTTTCTATGCCGGTCCCCTTAGGATACCATAATCCTAAGTGCGTAGTGCCTTTAATGTATCAGAAGATACGCTTAAAACCGCTTCAGGAGAGAGGTTTTGGGAGCCTCTTGGAAGCGGGCCCAAAGGCAGACCAAAACATTGATATCAGGGCCTACTTGTCGTTAGGTATAATAAGCTACCTATCATGACTTGATACTTGGTACTATCTACCGACTCACACTCTTTGTCTTTTGTGAGTTTAGTATCGGAGGACATGGGGGTTTTAATTGGCTTAGATTCTTCTAAGCCAAATTTCTTAAGCATTTTTTTAATATATTTAGACTGATTAAAGAAAATACCATCTTCCATTTATTTTATTTGTAATCCAAGGAATAAGTTAATTTCACCCATCATGCTCATCTCGAACTCATCATGTATGATTTTAGCAAATTCATCACATATGTCTTGACAAGTCGAGCCGAATATTATGTCGTCGACATATATTTGAACAATGATGAGGTTTGAACTTTTCTTCTTGGTAAAAAGTATGTTATCTACCATTCCCTTTTTGTATTTATGTTTAATAAGAAAAGCTTTTTAATCTATCATACCAAGCTTTGGGTGATTGTTTAAGACCGTATAAAGGCTTCTAAGTTTAAAAACACAATCGGTTTTTCAAAAGTCCAATGAATCCTGGAGGGTGTGCCACGTATACCTCCTCATTGATAAAACCGTTCAAAGAATTCACTTTTTACATCCATTTGGAATAGCATAAAATATAAAGCACAAGCATAAAGCTAAATAATTCCTAATTGACTCAAGTCTAGGAACTAGGGCATAAGTTTCATCATAATCGATGCCCTCTTGTTGATTATAGCCTTGAGCAACTAACTTAACCTTATTTTGAGAAACAATACCATTGTCGTCTAACTTATTTCTAAACACCCACTTAGATTCTATGATTTTCATATTCCTAGGTTGTTGAACTAACTCCCCAAACGAAATCGTTAGGCAATGAATTGATTTAATTCTTCTTGCATGGCGACTATCCAAAATCTTTTGTTTAAGGCTTCATCACATTCCTTAGGTTCTATAGTTTGAGTCAAACAAAAGAGTTACTTGGTTTGGGGTTTTTTGTGATCTAAAGGGTTCTTTGGTTAGGTACCTATACATTTTATAATGGATGGTTCCTAGACTCTTTAATATTACTATTTCGTCAATCTCAATAAAGTTTCTATCTTATGACATTTTTCTCTAGGTTATTCTTTTCGGTAACCTTAATTATTGCTTCTTCTTCATCTAAGTCATCATCCACCAAGGGTGATGTCTTAGAGGGTGGAGGAGTTTCATTGAATGTCACGTTGAGTGATTCTTTGACTTTCCTAGTATGTTTATTAAGGATGATGTAGGCTTTACTATTTGGGAGTAACCCTAAAAAGACACTTCGTATGACTTATAGTCAAACTTTGTAAGGTTTGTCTTTAGTGTTTAAAATGAAGCACTTGCTTCCAAACACTCTAAAGTAATCAAGAGTAGGTTTCCTACCTCTCAAGAGTTCATAAGGTGTTTTTTCTATAATGGCTCTAATTAGGATTCGGTTTGAGAATGTAGTTGAAGTTATATAGGACGTTACAACCAAAACTTTATAATTGGTAACGACTGCTCATGTCAACATAGTCCTAACTCAATACTTGAAGTGTCCTATTTCCTACAACCAACGTCCATTTTGATTGAGGAGTGGGCGTGGAGCTGATAAGTAATGTGTAATTCCATTGGGCATTACAAAACACCACTCCAGATTCACCTCATTATCAATTCCTACCGTGGTCGGTTCTTAATGACACTATTGTACATCCTAATAGGTTTTGAACTTTCTTTAATAAATATTCAACATAGATCGAGAGGCTTCGGTTTAGATCCTTCAGGAATCTAGTCCAAGTGTACAATAAGTAGGTCCATCTACTAAGACTAAGGTGTAGCGTTTCCTCTGTAACTCCGACAGGCGGATGGACCGAAGAGACCATATGAAGAGTTCTAAGCATCTAGTCGTTGAGAATAAATTCTAGCTATGTGACAGCGTGAGCTTTGTTTTTCTAATTTTGCGAGCATCACATGAAGTGTAGATCAGAACTTAAGCTTAGGTAAGTTTCTAACTAATTGACCTTAGATGCTAACGAAGAATGAGAACGCAAATTGCATCGACCTAATCTCCTATTCCACTAAACGTGGAGTATTTCATCATCGTTGCTAGAACAAAATTTGGTCTTTAGGCTTATTTCCTAATTTCATCACATAATAAGCCTTATCTTCCTAATACCTCTACTATAGACCTTACCATCTTAGGTGATTTCAGCTATCATGTCCAAGAAAGTTACCTAACATAGCTTAATTTATCACATATTTTCCTACACTTAGCAAGTTGAATCTTAAGTATCTATTTCTACATTATCTATTTTGAGAAAGTAATTCGAAATCGTACCTTTGCCAATGATGTTACCGCGAAGATTTCTGCCAAAAAAAACATTACCTCCGTTGTATGCCTTGTAGCTTTAGAAGAGCTTTCGGTTACCCGTCATGTGTTTAGATCATCCGCTATCCTTTATCCATTCATCGGGTTCCAAGTTGACTTCAAGGTATATCTATTTATATAGGACAATAACTCAAACATTTGGTCCCCAATATCACATGTGTCTAATGTTGTTAGTGCTAAACATCCCTTGCATTTGATGCAACTGGTTGAGATATGGAAATGGAAGACACATTTCCCATGGCATGTAACTTTGACGTTGGAAGTTGTTCCAAGTTAGAGGAAAGCCATGAGGTTGATTTTGTCGACCAACGTTCCTTTTTGGTTGTGGTGTCTTAGGACGAGGATAATTATTATTGACTCTTCTAGGTGGTGGAGTTTTTGATCTAAGATTAGGTTTTGAAAATCCAACTCCGGGTTTTGCCAATGGCTTATAAAAATGTTTAACTTCATTATCACTAGAAATGGGAAATTTGACGTTGTTTACTTTTATGTGTTTTGGTCTAGGACCTAAAATAGATTTTTGAAAAGACACATTTTTCTCAGATCCAGACGTACTGACTAGTGGCAGTCCCATAATTGCTTTTGGGACCGCCTGTACACTATGAGGGCCGCCCATATTTATGAGACCTCCATCAGAAGACGCCTTTTTCTAGGCTTTCATAAATTTTATTTCCTTAGTTCCACTTGATGATGCTTCAAATGAATAAAATCCTAAACCTAATTTTTCTCCAGAGGGTTTTTGATTACTTAACATTTCATTTAGACAATGTGTACTCTTTTCAAATTTAATTAATCTAATTGCTTCCTCTTTGAGTTTTTCATTCTCAATTTTAAGCATATGACATTTTACACATTCGAGATTAACTCCCTTGTTTTTCTCGAGTGTAGACACTTTTTCTTTTAGAATACTAAGTTCTTTTTCTAAACTATTTCTAGTGGCTTTTAATCTTTTGTTTTTAGTAATTATCTTTAAACTCATTTTGCACAGTTTATCAATCATACCTAAAACTTAATCATCTATTAATGAGTTTTCATCACAAAGTAAGAGATTCAGAACATACCTCAAATTGATGCTTGAGCTATCGAGACAAGTATCTGTCTATGAACTTCTCATCTAACTTCTTACCGCTATCGGCAACCAATGAACCACCGACGAAAGCTCTTTCTCCTTGGGTTCTTGTTTTTCGATGGTTTTGGACATTCTCCAATAAGATGATTGGATCCCGCATTCTAAACATTTTTCTATCACCTTTAACCGTTCTTAGTTCATCAACGGCTTCTTTGGAAAACGTCTTTTTGGTCGTTCGAGAGGTTTCTCAACGAATCTACCTCTTCTCTTAAGAACTTCTTGAAGTCTCTCACCGCCATGGCGTACTCTTCCTCTTCACTTCTGGAATTCGAACGCTCCTCATCACTAGATTCCTTCTTAGCCTTTAAAGAAAGATATCTCCTTTCTCCTTTAGCTTTGACTATTTCAGAATCTTTCTTGATGATTATTTCATGAACTTTAAGGTTCCCGATAAGTTCATTAAGAGATAGTGATGTTAAGTCTTTCAACTCTTCAATCGCCATGACCTTTGCTCTCCATTTAGGATGTAGAGCCCTAAGAAACTTCCTAACATAATTCTTGCTAGAATAACCTTCATCAAGAGCTTTTAGACTAGTAATAATAGTATTAAATCTAGAAAAAGCAATATCTATAGATTCGTCTTCAAAAATGATGAATTGTTCATATTGTTATACCAAAAGGTCAATCTTGTTAACTTTGACTTGGCTATTACCTTGATCGGTGACTAACAAAGTTTGCCAAATTTCTTTTTCCGTATTACACATGAAAATTCTTTCATATTATTTTCTAGGCAAAGCGTTGTAAATAACCATTTTAGCTTCGTTATTTTTCGCAAGTCACTTT
>BQNB010012980.1:15000-53369 GCA_026074375.1 Tanacetum coccineum | reverse complement strand
GTTTTTGAATTTTGGACAAAAAGTGAAAAACACACCAAACCACAAGGACCAAAAATGTACTTTACTCTAAAAAAATTATTTTTATAATTTTGTTTGTATTATAAAACTATGAAATAAAAGAAACGAAATATAAAATGTCAGGTTTAATAAATCAAAATTAGTAAAACATGGAAAATACGGAGTAAGAAGCTATCTTCTCCTATTAATAAAATGAGTAAACTTTCAGAAAAAAAAATGCGGAACATAAACTATAAAGTTTTATAAGTCAAAAACAGTAAAATATGGAACGAGATACAAAAAAACTGTTTCGTCCTGTCAATACAACGAGTATTTTTGTAGGTGGGGTGGAGGGTATTGGTTGTAGGGAGATAACAATAGTAATGTTTGATTGTTGACTTAAAAATGTGTTTAAATCACTGTGACGACCTGTTGTGGTTTCTCTTATAAAACCGAAACTGATAATAACGCAAAAGCTTAAATACTTTTAGATATTACATTTTAATATAATTTTTTTATGACAATCAAAGTTAATAAGAATGTGGCTTCTCTTATGAAACAGAAACGGATAGTAGCAAAAGAGTTAAAACACATTTCGATCTCTCATTTCACTACAAGAAATAGGAGAACAGGTGACGGATTTTTCCTCGGCGACATATGTCGCTGGGGAATATGCACTAAACGACAAAATAGATCCTACGTGGCACCAATTCTCGTAGAAATTTTGGTCAAAGTATTCTGAACTTTTCCCCGGCGACATGTCGCCGGGGATAAGGTCGTTAAAATTTAACCAAATATTTCTACGTAAAACGTGGCGGGAAATTTTCCCGCTTACTTTTCCCCGGCGATATGTCGCTGGGGAAAGTTTTATTAAAATTATAAAGTTTTATTAATATATCACAAATATATCAAAAATAAAAAAAGACACTTTCCCCGGCTACATGTCGCTGTTTTATTAATATATCAAAAATAAAAAGACACTTTCCCCGGCGACATGTCGCCGGGGAAAGGGTTATTAAAAAATTATAAATTTGATATATTATCACAAATATATCAAAACTATATTTTTTACTAAAAGTTTTATTAATATATCAAAACTATATTTATTAAAAAACAAGAGTTTTTAATAATTAATATTAAAAAAATATATTATTTAAAATTATTTTTTATAAAATAATTTCGCCGGGGATACCATTTGACTTTGTTGACTTTTTATTAAACTACGTTTTTACTACGTTTTTTTATATTTGTTTTCGGTCAGAAATTCCGTATATTTTAACAAAAAATATATATATAACGTTTTAAAGGTGATATCGTTATAACATAAACACATTATATCGTTATACATAAACACATTCATATCATAAAAGTTTAAACAAAGTTCTTCACGATACAATAAAAAAACATACGAATTACATTGCAAAATGACAAACTACTCGAAACATACTAATTACATTGCACATGCCAAACTACCTCCAAATCCAGTTTTTTTTCTATTTCATTGAAACTTCGAGTAAATAGTGCAGCCGATTTAACTGTATGTTGTTCCGGATCGCTTATCCATTTTTCCATTGTTGCAATTGAATACACTTTACTTTCCTTGCAAGTGCTTGCAATATGAGCACCATCTTTATGTCTTGAAGATCACTAAGAGAATAGTTGTAGGTTGTTAAGTCCCAGAATAATAGGTTAGAGGCGTTGAAGGTCCTGAAGTATTGCTTGGATGTGTTGAATGTCCAGCAGAGTAACTTGGAGTCCCCCCCGATGAGCTCCAAGAGAACTCATCAATTCATGAAGGTCGGGTCTCTTTCCATAAAAAAAACCAGAACCAAAAAGTTTTCGAAGGCTGTTAAATAGTAAAGAAAACAATTCTTTAACAATTCCACGAAGTTTGGGTTCTCTAGTTGTACAACCATACTCATATCGACTCGAACCGTAATGACATCTAATGTAATAATCATTACATATCGACTCGTCCGATGAACGTCTAATGTACAACCAAAACATATCGACTTCATCCGTTGGAACCCTTAGTGTAGCCACCAACCATATCAACCGTCCCGTGTTGAACGCTAATGTATAACATAACAATCGACTCCGTCCGTATGAAACTGCAAATGTATAACCATAACATATAGAAATTGTCCGTTGATGAACGATTTAACCATAACAAATCGACCTGATCCGTTGAAACTCTAATGTACAACATAACATATTTCGACATTGTCCCTTTGAACAGTCAATGTATAGACCATAACATATCGATATATCCGTTGAACATCTAATGTATAACCATAACATATCGACTCATCCGTTGAACGTCTAATGTACAACCATAACATATCGACTCGTCCGTTGAACGTCTAATGTATAACCATAACATATCGACTCATCCGTTGAACGTCTAATGTACAACCATACCATATCGACTCGTCCGTTGAACCTCTAATGTACAACAATACCATATCGACTCATCCGTTGAACAACTAGTGTACAACCATACCATATCGACTCGTCCGTTAAACATCTAAAAAGTATAACCATACCATATCGACTCGTCCGTTGAACG
The DNA here is from genome assembly GCA_026074375.1 of Tanacetum coccineum. Classification (NCBI taxonomy): domain Eukaryota; kingdom Viridiplantae; phylum Streptophyta; class Magnoliopsida; order Asterales; family Asteraceae; genus Tanacetum; species Tanacetum coccineum. The sequence goes on along the minus strand of BQNB010012980.1, from coordinate 50,803 downwards.
TCTAATGTACAACCATAACATATCGACTCATCCGTTGAACCTCTAGTGTACAACCATACCATATCGACTCGTTCGTTGAACGTCTAATGTATAACCATAACATATTGACTCGTCCGGTTGAACGTCTAATGTATAACCATAACATATCGACTCATCCGTTGAACATCTAATGTACAACCATAACATATCGACTCGTCCGTTGAACGTCTAATGTATAACCATAACATATCGACGCATCCGTTGAACGTCTAATGTACAACCATAACATATCGACTCGTCCGTTGAACGTCTAATGTATAACCATAACATATCAACTCATCCGTTGAACGTCTAATGTACAACCATACCATACCGACTCGTCCGTTGAACCTCTAATGTACAACCATACCATATCGACTCGTCCGTTGAACATCTAGTGTACAACCATACCATATCGACTCGTCCGTTGAACATCTAATGTATAACCATACCATATTCACCTCGTCCTGTTAACAGTCAATGTACAACCATAACATATCGACTCATCCGTTGAACCTCTAGTGTACAACCATACCATATCGACTCGTCCGTTGAACATCTAATGTATAACCATACCAAATCGGCTCGTCCGTTGAACGTCTAATGTACAACCATAACATAACAATCTAACCATCATTTGAAATCCTCTAATTGTATAACCATACCATATCGACTCGTCCGTTGAACGTCTAATGTATAACCCTAACATATCGACTCGTCCGTTGAACATCTAATGTATAACCCTAACATCTCGACCATCTTTTTGTGGTTGTGATGTTAAGAGTGTGTGATATGTTTGTGGTTGTGATAGTATCTACTTTTATGGTATAAAAGATTATTTGGCAGGGGTATTTGGCGGGAGTATTTGGCGGGAATATTTGGCGGGAGTATTTGGCGGGAGTATTTGGCGGGAGTTTTTGGCAGGAGTATTTGGCGGGGGTATTTGGCGGGAGTATTTGGCAAGAATCTAATGAACACACCTTAAAAATGTATAACCCTAACATATCGTCGCCTCCGTTGAACCTCTAATGTATAACCCTAACATCTCGACTCATCCGTTGAACCTCTAATGTATAACCCTAACATCTCGACTCGTCCGTTGAACGTCTAATGTATAACCCTAACATCTCGAATCATCAGTTGAACCTCTAATGTATAACCGTAACATATCGTCTCATCCATTGAACCTCTAATGTAGAACCATAACATATCGACTCGTCCGTTGAACGTCTAATGTATAACCATACCATATCGACTCGTCCGTTGAACGTCTAATGTATAACCATAACATATCGACTCGTCCGTTGAACGTCTAATGTAGAACCATAACATATCGACTCGTCCGTTGAACGTCTAATGTATAACCATACCATATCAACTCTTCCGTTGAACGTCTAATGTACAACCATAACATATCGACTCTTCCATTGAACGTCTAATGTATAACCATACTATATCGACTCTTCCGTTGAACGTCTAATGTACAACTATACCATATCGACTCGTCCATTGAACGTCTAATGTATAACCATAATATATCGACTCATCCGTTGAACATCTAGTGTACAACCATACTATATCGACTCGTCCGTTGAACGTCTAATGTATAACCATAACATATCGACTTATCCGTTGAACGTCTAATGTACAACCATACCATATCGACTCGTCTGTTGAACCTCTAATGTACAACCATACCATATCGACTAGTCCGTTGAAAATCTAGTGTACAACCATACCATATTGACTCGTCCATTGAACATCTATTGTATAACCATACCATATCGACTCAATCGTTGAACGTCTAATGTACAACCATAACATATCGACTTGTCCGTTGAACGTCTAATGTATAACCATACCATATCGACTCGTTCGTTGAACATCTAATGTACAACCATAACATATCACTCATCCGATGAACCTCTAGTGTACAACCATACCATATCGACTCGTCCGTTGAACATCTAATGTATAACCATACCATATCGACTCGTCCGTTAAACGTTTAATGTACAACCATAACATATCGACTCATCCGTTGAACCTTTAGTGTACAACTATACCATATCGACTCGTCCGTTGAACGTCTAATGTATAACCATAACATATCGACTCGTCCGTTGAACGTCCAATGTATCATGTTTTAAACGACTCTTTTAGAGGTCGTTCTCATATCTTGTGCTATTGATCTATGAAGTAACGCTCCCGGATACTTACATTCTGCTGCGACCCAGATTTGGGGGTGTTACAGATTGGTATCAAAGCCAAGGTTATAGAGAACCAGGTCAAATGTTTTTGCTGGACTATAACCATTTTCAAACATTGCATACATACAAAGGGGTTTTTCACGGGACATACATACACTAGTTGTTTTCATTTGTTAGTTTTACTAGATGCTTACATGATGCATATACGTGTTCTAATTATAGTATGTACGTTACTATGAGGATATTATGTATGCATACAAAGATGAGTTTACATTCTTTTACACATACTCTACCATTATTTATATGAGAGTTATTACATAAACACTAGAACATTCTTTAAGACGAGGTAGTACGATAAGCTCGTATGTTCTAAAACATTAATCTATCTTATGTGATATTATACCATCATTCATTCACACCACCCCTTATTCATACCATCGTCCATTCGTACCATGATGCATTTCATTTTGCCATGTCACATTTTCATCCCTGCCATGTGTGTATATTCATTCACCATGCATCGTGCTTACCTTTCATACTGCACGCATCCTGCATGGTTTCATATAAAGACGATTTATATAAACTTTTGCTTGTGCAGGTCATGGCTGCACCCACTATTCCGGTCTCTGCTGAGGAGAATCTTAGGGACCCGATCGATATCAAGATAGATATCATTCACCCAGAGCCTGATGCTGTAGTTGCTTTTCCTATAGCGACCGTTATGAGGACACTAGCCCAGCACGGGGAGGCTATACGAGGCATACAGGAGCATTTATTAGGAGTGCCCATACAGGAGGAGGTGATGGCTCTGAGATTTAGGGTAGACATTATAGTGGCAGAAAATGCTTCGTTGCGTGCTAAGATTAAGACTACGGAGGCAATCGGGAAGATTACTCGTAACCGTAAGAGGCAGGCCTGTGAAAAGATGGAGCGCCAGTTGGGTTTGATTCAGAAGGAGCTAGAGAGTCTTAGGCGCTCGAGGCTCCCATGATCAGTCATCATGGATTTTTACCTCTAAAGCTTCTGTCTCATTATTTATGTATTATCTTGTATTGAAGGATTGTAGTACTAAGAAACCATGTAGTATTTTGGAGGGAAGAATCAATGAACCCCATCATCTATCAAATTATGGTATTATGAAAACTTCGTCAATTTTGTTTCAACTCTCTATCTATCCATGCAAACCATCTACTAAAACATTATGACTATTTCGTTGTCCCTCATAAATTATTTCCATTGTCAATTTTCAAAACCATTTTGTTATCAATTCATAGACAATTTGTCACCACAACATGAACCCCTTACTATTACATTATGAACTGTCACGTGATACCGTCAAATAAAAACTATTTTGATACCATCTCATAAGCAAGTCCAGTATTGCCTCATAAAAGAAATCGATATCACTTACGAATTACGTTACTATCACTTCATGAATTATCTTGTTCTTGCCTTATGAAACCATCTTTATTACACAAATTATTTTATTGACACCCTATGAGTCATTTAGCTATTACCTTGTAAACCATCATACGATTTCTAGAAAACCATGTTGTTGACATCCTATCAACAACTTTACGTCCACCTTGTGAATTATTTTGTCATCTTATAAAACTCTGTGATACTTCTTTATACATAACACAATTTTGATGAAAATGAGCATTGCATCGTTAGCCCTCAAATATACATAGCCTGATCAACTATGTATAATTCAGGAAGGACTATGCCACGCTGAGAGTAGTCACCATGTAACATTTGTAAATAAATCCATTTTCACATACATCCTTAAAAAACAAAGTTTTGTGTGCATACTCGTAAAACGTGTCTACTTCAGGAAATCGAATTGGAAACTATAGCAACTAAGCTGACCTTTACTCCATCCTACTATAAAGTTGACATCATCTTATACCAAATCATAAGCCGAAAAGCCGAGACCTATCACTAGTCACCCTAGGACACTTCGCTATCGAATCCGCTCGCCACTAGAGAATCCATCCAAGCTAAGATGGGTCTGGCTCTTTTGCAAAACTCCACCAATGGAGACGGAAGCCACAATTCACACGAGGATAACCAAAGGAATGTGCAAACTGTGCGTCCTTGTTTCTACGCTGACTTCATGAAATATCAACCTTTGGACTTCAAAGGAACTGAAGACATTGTCGGTTTAACTCGGTGGATTGCAAAGATGGAATCATTTTTCAATATCGGAAGTTGTGCTATTGAGAATCAGGTTGAGTTTGCCACCTGCACTCTGTTAAGAGCTGATTTAACTTGGTGGAATGGACAAATAAGAACCTTAGGTCCCGAGGCATACGCAATGACTTGGGAAGGACTCAAGAAAAAGATAACGGACATGTATTGCCTACAGGGTGAAATCCAGAAACTAGAGGTTGAGTGTGAAGCCCCATGATATTTCGAGAGGGATTGTCCAAAGTTAAAGAATAAGGATGGAGGAAACGGGAATGTACAAGGCTGGGTGTATGTGGTCGGAAACACAGAGAAGAGTGGGAATGCATCGAGGAACTCGGACTCAAATGTCGTCGCGGGTACATTCCTCTTAAACAACTGCTATTTGACACTGGTGCCGATAGAAGTTTTATATCTACCGCATTTAGTACCTTGATTAACATCATCCTAACTCCGTTAGAAAATAGTTATGACGTTGAATTAGCTGATGGGAAAATAGTCGGGGTATACATTATTCTGCAGGGTTGCACTTTAAATTTCTTAAACCATCCATTCAATATAGACCTAATGCCTGTAGAACTAGGTAGAACTACACCACTTATGATTTAGAACTTGGGTTTGTAGTGTTGGTCTAAGGATATGGAGACATTATCTGTACAGAACCAGATGCACCGTGTTCGCCAACCATAAAAGTCTACAACACATCCTTGACCAAAAAAGGGCTTAGTTCAAAGGCTCAAAGAGTAACATGGAAGAAAGGATGCAGAATCTCTGGCCACTTATATCTAGCCAATGAAAAGAGGAGGACAAGTCTAAGGAAAACAAATTAAAGACTACCAATATCGTCCGAGATTTTCCTAAAGTGTTTCCTGAGGACTTGTCAGGTCTTCCTCCGACTCGACTAGTGGAATTCTAGATCAACTTGATTCCAGGAGCCGCACCCGTAGCTCGAGCACGGTATCGATTGGCTCCATCCAAAATCTAGGAATTGTCGGAATAACTAAAAGAGCCTTTCGACAAACGATTCATAAGACCTAGTTCCTCACCTTGGGGAGCCCCAGTCTTGTTTGTCAAAAAGAAGGATGGGTCATTCAGGATGTGCATCGACTACCGTGAGTTAAATAAGCTGACAGTAAAGAATCGTTATCCACTTCTGAGGATCGACGATTTATTTAATCAACTCCAAGGATCCAATATTTATTCAAAAATAGATCTAAGATTGGGTTATCACCAGCTTAGAATGCGAGAGCATGACATTCCAAAGACGGCATTCCAAACTCGGTATGGATATTACGAGTTTCAAGTGATGCCATACGGGATAACAAACGCACCTGCGGTATTCATGGACCTCATGAATCGAGTGTGCAAGCCTCACTTGGATAAATTCGTAATCGTCTTCATTGATGACATACTTATTTATTCAAAGGACGAGAAGGAGCATGAAGAACACCTTAAGACAATTTTAGAAACTGTATGCCAAATTTTCAAAGTGCTAATTTAGATTCTGAAAGTACAATTTCTCGGCCACGTCATTGATAGTAGAGGCATTCATGTGGATCCAGCCAAGATAGAATCTATCAAAGATTGCACATCTCCTAAGACACCTACAGAGATCCGCTAATTCTTAGATCTTGCTGGTTACTATCAGAGATTCATCGAGGGATTTTCAAAGATTGCTAAATCAATGACAAAGCTTACACAGAAAGGAATCAAGTTGGACTGGGGTGAAAAGGAAGAAAACGATTTTCAGTTAATAAAGCAGAAATTGTGCAGTGCTCCAATTTTGGCTTTACCTTAAGGAAGCGAAGATTTGGTGGTCTATTTAGATGCTTCCCACAAGGGTCTAGGTGCTGTGTTAAGGCAGAAAGAAAAAGTGATTGCCTATGCTTCTTGACGACTAAAAATTCATGAGAAGAACTACACCACTCATGATTTATAACTTGGGTCTGTAGTGTTGCTCTAAAGATATGGAGACATCATCTGTACAGAACCAGATGCACCAACCATAAAAGTCTACAACACATCCTTGACCAAAAAGGGCTTAACATGAGGCAACGCCGTTGGCTAGAATTGCTGAGTGATTACGATTGTGACATTTGTTATCATCCGGGGAAAGCAAACCTAGTGGTTGATGCATTAAGCCGTAAGGAACGGATTGAGCCATTGTGGGTTCGAGCCTTAGTTATGACTATTGGCTTGGATCTTACCAAAAGAATACTAGAAGCTCGGATCGAGGCACTAAAACCAAAGAATCTTGGGAACGAAGATGTAGGCGGTATGATCAAAAAGGATATACCAAAGGAAAAGTTGAAACCACGCACCAATGGGACTTTATGTTTAAACAACAGGAATTGGTTACCTTGCTACGTTTCGCAATAAATTACATTCGGACATACCCGGAAATACCTATACCTATCTATACTCAAACAAATACCCACTTTTATACCCAATACCCAAAAATTTAATCATTTTATACCCATTTAACCCATATGGCCGGATGTAGGCATGTGATAACACAAATAAAAGCTTAATATATATGTGTGTGTGTGTGTGTGTGTGTGCAGATGATCATGCCGCTGAGAGGGATGATTCCACTCATAATGATCTATTCAAGAGTATACATGTGAGTGAACATCTATGTGTTAATCCTGAAATTCATGAGGTAATATTACCCACAAGGTATTTAGTTGATTAAAATTGGTAAAAATATTTGTCTTGTCTGTTAATGTTTTGCTTTGGCTATGTTCGAAGGGTTTTGGTCATAACATAGCATAACGAGAGCTTCCAAATGCATTAGTCCACCTCAAATACTTCTGTTTGGAATGACTTAGTGTTCCTTAACAGATATCAATTAGATTCAATATTTCTTCAAGTAAAAAGCCCCCCAACCTTAGAGAAAATTATTATAGAGGTAAGTAGAAAATATCTAAGTTCTTTGGATGATGCCTCTTTGTGATAGTATTCTTAGGCTAAGTGTGAGGATATAACTACATTTAGTTTTAAAGTATTCTTGCAAAGAGGAAATGTAGTCCAGGAATTGTATATATCCATATAGTTTTAATGTTTGATTGGTAGAGCTTAATCAGCGGTGATGCCCATCTCTTTTAGGCCAGATAATGTTGATAAACAGTTAAATAACCATTGATAAACATATTTAGTTGGTGTTCTCAAATGGGTAAAATTTAAAAGGGTAATCAAATCTTTGAAGAAATGATGAGGAACGGGATTAAAGCTGATATCTTGACTTATAGCGCGTTGTTGTCGGGTCTGTGTAATGAAGGGAAGACTAGAAAGGCTGCTTATTTGTTTAAAGAACTTGATAAAAAGAAATAAGTACTGAATGCTTAAACTTTTGCTGCACTTATTAGAGGGCCTGAAAGAATCTAGAACACTGGTTTTAGTTTGTTCATTAATTGGTCACTTACATGTTTAGCCACTCATATCATGTCAAGAATGACACTTGGATCTAAACCTGCACCTCCTCTTCCATAGCCTTAGCTGCAGTTATCTTAGAATCCTATTGGTTCTAAAACATGCAAAATCTTCAAGAACACTTTCCGTTTCTCCTTATAATCCTATATACAAGTCACTTAGAATGTTATTATTACGTGTTAAACTTGACCTGTCCATCGTTGCCTTGCTTTTCCTTTAAAATTTTGTTACACAAGTGTTATTATGCATAGGCAAATATGATGGCTGTGTTTTTTGAAACGCCATTTCAATAATGAACGGTCTATGTCTTTGTGTCTTGCTAATTTGTGCTTCATTTTTGCAGATTTCTAATTCGAGTTTCATGTTGTGGATAAGATGGCCAGATTAATAAACAAATGGGAGCGTAGAACAAAACTGGGCAGTGCAAGCTTCACCAACGGGAAGCATTACTATTTGTTCGCTATAGCTATTCACCAATCATATACGTTTACACACCTCTAACGCAACAACACATTACACACTTAACAACTACATACAACTCTTGTGCAACCCACGGGTTTGAATGCCTCGTATATTAAATGATCCAGTCCTAAAATTAAATTTGGAGTCATAATGGTACAAACCTCATTAGGCATGTGTAAATAAAAATAGATCAGGCCTGTGTAAAAATTGATTAGGCTTGTGTATATTCCAACTGTTGCTGCATGTATATACTGAAAGGCCGTTGTAACTAAATGTACCCATCAATATGAATTCAGATGTTGCTGCAGTTTTGAGTATACAAACCATCATGCAATTACAACAAAAAAGAATACAAAAGATCCTGAAGTTACAAACACCTCCCACTTGATCAAAAAACCCATGCAATCTTTTGGTATATAAGATATCCATTCCTTTATCATCCCATACCTCCTACTTGATCACAAACCACCCTGCCTAACTGAAAATAAACACAGAATGTCAAACCAGGCCACAAAGTCGAAAACACAATTTTTCTTGGACGAACTGGATGTGGATGTCTCGGGAACCATTGTCGTCATGTTTTGTAGAAAGTGGGATGTCAGCGTTGTTACTGGGCGTTACTTGAGCACTGATTTTGTTGTCTCCAATGTGAGGGTGCTTTATAAGTTACGTCCCCTGCAAGTAAAAGAAAGGCTAAAATTCACAGCTTGAAAGATATCTACAATTTCTATTTCTTCTTTCGGTGGGTTAAAAGGTTTAGGCCACCCAAGACACCAAAAATTCTTGCAATCTAAATTATTAGACTAAACAAAACCTATTTATGCTTTTGGTGGGTTTAAAGGTTTAGGCCACCCAAGACACAAAAAATTATTTGAATCTAAATTATTAGACTAAACAAAACCAAACATTCTTTGGAAAATAGTTATTTGTGTAGAAAGAACAAAAAAAGATGTATTAGTTTAAAGAATTTTTTAGATGATTTGGAATGCAAGTAGTACATACATTGTTCCTTAAACAGCTTCTAATTGCTTTTTGTTCACACATTCATATCGTTATGTCATATCCATATTCATAATGGGCTATTCACCTAAAGAACTAACACCATCTTATCATAGGGTAATACCGTGCATTGTACTGTAAGATCTAGCATATCACATATGTTTGTTGATAAGTTAAAAGAGGGCCTCATTTATTCGATCAAAGACTTTACTGTCCTACCAAACAAAGACGAGTATAGAATTATGATATATAATCCTTACGTATAACAACCCAAGAATTTTCATTAAATGCAAAACCTATTTTATTATTATCACAATTGTATGGGAAAATTTTTCGCTTTATTACATTACTTATATATCTCAGTATGTCATAACTAAAGTAGATGAGCTCACACAACCTATCTATGACCATCCTATCTTCATATATGTAAAGCAAACATCATAACATGTCAAGTCAATATCATCATATCCCTTTTACAAGGTGCATTATTCCTATAATGTACTATTCGCAATGTTATATCTAAACGGGCTTTAAACCATTATCATGGAAGGGTTAACTCCTTAAGTGAATGCACAAGCTACTAAAGCATATGTACAAGTAATATGATATCTCATTTAAAATATAAAATCTCTTCAAGTCAAAGTACAAATCTCTAAAAGCTCAATGTACAAGTCATTAAGCATGATCTTTAAAATAGCCGTTTTACCTCCATTTTCATTCTCATCTCTTCACTACCACTTAAGCAAGCTAATATACTCATTTTACAATATATGAACCCTAATTATTCCATACATAAGCTTTCATACATCTTTTTGCACTCAAAACCCTAATTCAAAACCCTAAACCCTAAAACCGAGCTAGTTTTTAAACCATGACCCATTTCTTGGTTTTTATCCATCATAACCCCAAACCAACACTTAAATAAGTTTAAATAACTTATTTTACAATCATATCAATCCTATTCAATCATTATTTCATCATTACTTCATCATTTTACTTCACTTGTACGTAAAACATATCCTAGAAACCCTAAATGTACCTAATTGGTTCATTTAACCCGTTTACTCGTTTTAAACCATTCTAATCCCAAATAACCAACCAAGGGCCATTATAAACTCATAAAATAAGTTTACAAATCATTATCTATCATTAACTTGGCAATGTGCAAGAAATCAAAGCCTAGAAAACCTTAACGAATCCAGAAAACCCTAATTATGCCCTAATTGTAACTTTGACCCGTTTTCTCAATTTCAACCCATTATAACTTAAACCAACGACCAAACTTCATTTTATTATTTACCTTAAATAACACTCCTAGGATCAATAATCTATCAATCTTGACCCAATGTACAAGAAATATAAACCTAGAAAGTCAAGAAAACCCTAAACAAGCCCTATTTGAACCCGTGACCTCGTTTCTTCAATTCTAATCCGTTTTAACCCAAACCAATTGCTAATCTTTGCTAATTACTTTAATACCAGACCTTAACAACCTATTTCATCTATCCTTAATCATTATAAACACAATGTACCTTGGAAAGACTCTTGAAAACCATGCCGAGCCCAAATCTGACCCGCACCCTTTGTAACTTCATTTTGACTCACTTAAACTCTCACCATGTGCAAATGACCACCCAAGATACCTTCTAGACTCTTTATAGCAGCTTACTAAGTAGCTTTGACTTCTCCATGGTCAAGAATGAAGGCACCATGTGCTTGTTTTTGCTTACTTCAGCCGCGGCAGCAAGAAACACAACCAACTCATCAAAGCTAGTTCATAGACCTTCCACACTTCATCTTCTAGCTTATACACATCATACCCTAGCTTGTACATGTGTCTAGATCAGAAATGAGGCCTTGCTTACTCTCCTTGAACTTGCACAAGTATAAATAGAAGCCATCCTTGTTCATTTTTCTTCATCCCCCACTTCCTCCTCTATAACCCTTCATAGTAGCAACTCCTTGCCAATATAATTCTAATAAATCTTAAAAGTCTCAAGTACAGAAGGAAGAAAGAAACCAAGAAACGAAGCTCAGAGAGTCTTACTCTAGCCGTTACGAAGCCCGAAAAGTCTCGATTCATACCCGTTATCCAAGCTATAATCTCAAACCAGGTTCTCTAACTAATTCTGCTCATGTAACGTATAAATATTCATATGATCTTGATAAAATCATAATATAAAGTTGAACACAAAAACCAAATGTTATGCCTTTTGATCCAAAACCGTTACACCCCTAAACCCTAATTTCATTTTTTACTTAAACTATGGGTTAAACTTGTAAACTTTTTGTTATAAATCAATCCAAATAAGCGATTATAATGTTAAAATAATGCTTTGATAAGGCATAAAAATTGACCTAACCCGTAACGTTTTCATTTTGAAACCCTAATTTGACCCGTTTTACCTTTTAGCTTAACGAATCGTTAAATTCAACCTATAGTTTTTAAACCTTCATATTTTAGTTTAAAATAACTTATAAAAGATATTGAAATGTTTTAAATTAATCTTGCATGGCAATTGACATGTTTTGTAATTATACATCCATGCAAGGGGTTATATATCGTAAATTGTAGAACTTATTAACTAAAAGGACTAAAAGTGACATTTAACAGTTATAACTATAGGGTCATTAATCCATCTTCTTTAAAGAATACGATTACTTTGGTATATCAATAAAAGTTGCAGGACCAAAGTCAGTACAAATGCAAACACCATGGGTCGTACTTGCAGTTATCCAAACCTACGGTCTAAAATGTAACAATTTGAAAAAGTATAAAATCATATTCAAAACATTACCAGACATAACTTTAATTAAAGCTCCTCGTGCTTAACATCTCCAGATATTAAATAAAATGCTTAAAACTGCTTATGTTTTAATCCTTATATCATTCATCATCGATGTGCTTTTAAAAATCATGTCCCGGATCCATATCATACCACAATACTAGGGAGCTTCATATAATGAAGTTACATCTGTACTACGTTCTGTCTGAGTGTTGGTGTTTACGATTTTAAACTGCCTAACTCCACAAACGTTACTGAATACTTCTAAACTATGAAGGCCCTAACGGTGTTATGATAAATTTTTATATCAATACCAACATCGATATCCAAAAACTAATTATACAATCAAACTAAGACTTGCCATATATTAACCCAGGTTGTCTGTGATTGCTGTGTTGAAGCCGTTACTTTCATTCCCTATACATTAGCTATCAATTTCCCTATAACTGTTCAGGTGAGTTCATAGCCTCCTCTTTTCAATATTTATAAACCGCGAGGGAGATACTTGCACAAACATGAATGCAATTATCTCTACATGCTATTTTAATTTAACTATTGGACTAAGTAACTGCTTTGCCTTTAAGATCCCCATATTATGAACCGTTTAATTACTCCTCCGTAGTAAGCGCGAATGTTGTGAATTATCTAATTTAGGTGACCCCCTTGTGTATCCATTAACATAACCAATTGCACATCATTATAAAACACGCGGTATTTTGGCAAAGGTGCCGCAGGGGCAAGAATTATCATTATAAACCTAAGGCATCGGATTCATAGCTAATGGCAATACTAAATTAGTTTTCACTACCGGTGTATTTCAACATAACCCAAAATATCGCATTTGCATTTCAAAATATATTCCTTAAACCTAATTGGATTTCCACTCAACATTTGTTTGACTTTTTAGTATGTTTTATCACAGGTTACTAATGGCACGGAGTGGCGAGGACATGACATGGAAAAACCGATATTATATCAAACTTTATTGTATAGATTTTGGGACCTCTCGTTGTTAAATAACCTGAATGAAATAATGAATGATAACTTATTTTTCAAAAACGACTCTTTTTTATTCGTTTTCTATGATTATAACTGTTGTAACTTGAAGTAATATCCCAGATTAGCTTCCGCTGCTATATGTAAAAAGTGGGTGTTAGCATGCTTTTGTCTTACGGAGAAGATAAATCCAAATTTTCTTCAATATAACAGCCACATACTTGACTTGCTGATGAAAAATGCCAACATCTTTCTCTTTACCTGCAACTCTAAGAAAAAAGGTTAGCTCCACCCTATAGAACTCACTGGAATCTCCTTGTGCATCATCTGCTCAACTCAACACATTAAAGACTTCTTTTGTAGAACCAAAGAAATGTCTCAACATTCACCTGCACTACAGGATATCACCTTTTGTCCTTCTTTATGAAATAAAGGCTTATCCTATAGATCCTATTCTTAATCTAATTTCAATAAAGTAGGTAGACAAGTCTTCATACAAGCTCTAGGAGCTTGATGTAGACCATATAAAGCTTTTTCTACCTTATAAACTTTGTTAGGGAACTGTAGATCTTCAAAACCAGGAGGTTGGCACACATACACCTCCTCTTCAATAGTACCATATAAAAAGACACTCATCACATCCATCTGAGTTACATATTAAACACCTTAATGAAGCATATGCAAAAAAATAACCTAATTGCTTTCTATCCTAGCATAGGAGCAAAAAACCAACACATAATCAAGTCCTTATTCTTAGGTTGGTAACCGTGTGCCACTAATCGTGCCTTGTTTCTAATAACAATTCCTCTCTTATCTTTCTTGTTTCTAAAGACCCATTTGGTTCCAATGGCCCTCTTGCCATTAGGTAGATCTACCAATGCCCAAACCTTCTGCAATCTAAACTGTAGCAACTCCTTTTGCATTGCCTCTATCTAGCTTGAATCTGCCAAAGCTTGAATCACCTTCTTGGGTTCTTTTTAAGAGAGAATCAACAAATAACAGGGTGGGATATATCTTTGGTGGAGTTGTTTTCCTTCCATATGATTTTGTGTAATGTAACTGACATTGCATGTTTTTAGAATTTTGTCTTACTCCTGGTGGAGAGCTGAATTTTGGGAGCCACTTTGTTCGGGATTTGTTTTGATAAAGTAGTATTTTATGGTTTTGGTGTGGTAGACTGTATGGTTTGGTCCAATTGTTGGGAGTCACCTCTGCACCCCACATCTTCATCATCATATGCACCACTAAAAATGTTAGTATTTAGAAGATCAGTAGTATCCTCCAAATTAGGCATAAGAGGATCAGTTGGAAGATCATCACCATTAACAAAACTTTTCCCAGCAGCACTAATAGATGGACTAACAGTAGAAACTCTGTTAGTGTTGTTAGCATAACCTTCCTTCTGTTGAACAAGTAATTTATCCAATTCAGCTCTAAAATCCTTCACATTCTAGTTACCTTCTTTATTTGAAGCTCCTCCTTCCTTCTCTTGACCATTTCTTTCACTCTTATTTGCTGGTCTTCAGTAGTCTTTTACTAGTATCATCAGCAACTGCATCCCCTGAGCTCTGTGGACTATCAGAAAGTAATGGTAGCAGAATATATTGTTGAGTAGGTACTGCATCAACATTATCTTTGATACCTTCATTCCTATTAGTTTTGTACCCTGCAGTGGCTAGCTTATAATTCAGAAATGGGGGAAAAAAAAAGGGGGGGGGGGGGGAATGAGTTTTTGTTAGTAAATCAATAACAAAGAGTCCATCATTCCTCATCCCTGCAACATTGGGTTTTTTTCAAGAAAGGTTTACGTGCATGTTCACTTCTACTTTTCCTATTCTAGTTTAAATACCCCTAAAAGTCTATGCTATTAAAAAGTATCCACCAAGAACCCATCATCATCCTTCCCCATTAAATTTCCTAGGGTGTATCTAAGGTATTAAGAATGGTCACAGGACACCCAAAAGGTACTAAAAGCTTATACTATTGGACCTCCATGGTAAATAGTTTCATAAGGTGTCTGTTGTGAGTGCTTGGTCACTAATACCCTATTTTGAACATAACAAGCAGTATTAACTGCTTTCAGCCCAAAATGTAGTAGGTAAGAAATGAATCTGATAGCATAGTCCTAGCAGCCTCTATTAGTGTCCTATTCTTTCTTTCAGAACTCTAATTTGGTTGTGGATTCTGGCAACTCTAAATTCGTCTTTTAATCCATTCATCCCATAGAACAGTGATTCATGTCATTATTTTAAACTCATTTCCATTGTCCACATCTGAAATTTTAACCTTTTGATTTATTGGGTTTTCTATGCCATTATAAAAGTATTTAAGATACCACAATCTCCATTCCCTGATGGCCAAAAAGAAAACCCAAAACCTACTAAAGTCATCAGTGACAACAAGGCAATATATCTTGTGATTGATACTCCTTACAAATGTTGGCCCAAATAAGTCCATGTGCAACATTTATAAGGGTTGGCTGATAGAGCTCAAAAGCTTGGTCTTACAAGAGGCTTTGTGTTGCTTTTTCCCTCCTGACAGCAACACAATGTGGTCATTCTCAAAAGCTTTTAAAGGCAAACCCTTACGAAAGTTACCCCTCACAATTTTGTTCATAGTTTTAAAGTTTATATGACCAAGCCTCATATGCCCATAAATTAACTCATCTAGTGAATGCCTTATGCAAATAAAAAAGTCAAACCTTCTGAAGGGGAACAACATCTTTAGATCAAAACGTACATGTTGTTATTGTCTGTAAACTTTAAGTAAGACTTGAATTTCACAATAGCTTAAAAGTCAAGGAGAATAGAACAAACATTCATCTCCAGTGAAAGAAAACTATTTTCTTGTCACACATTTGAGAGACAAGAGAAAAGTTGAAACTTAAGTTCATTTACAAAGTATAACATCTTCAAAAGTCTAATTCTCCATCCTAATTTTACCTTTCCCAGTAATTTTACCTCCTTTGGACTTCCTTCCAAATACAACAAAACCACCATCAATCTCTGATAAACGTAGAAAGACTATTTCCTTCATAATCCAAGAGGCATCCACTGTCCAAAATCCTTGATCCAATATAATAATTGTGTATTACCCTGCACTCAAAATAAAAATAAGTATTCTCTTGGACCCGAAGCCATTTACTAACTTGAGTCTGCCTTGTAGATCAACATATTCAAAGTCTTTTTAAAGCATGTATGGAACACTGTCATTGGAGATATGGACAATAACATTTGCTGTTGGTCTCTAAATCCACGCATGCGATGACAAATAACATTATTCCCTATTTCCCTCAGCAGCACTAAACAACTCTTTTGGCCAACATAGTTACATTCTTAACCCTTAACAACTTAATTTTTTATTGAAATTAATGTTTGTAACTGCTGTTCTTTTGTTAATGGGCTTCCTTATTGGTGAATGTGCTTGAAAATAAAAGTAAGTTGTGGGTAATGCATCATTCACTTTTGGTTTAGGGGCAACGTATTAAACAGGCCTGTGCAGTACACATTGATGTTTCTGCTCTACTGGGAGCTTTGCTTATCAACATTAACTGGCACTTGTCCTATTTTTGTGTTGTAAACTGCTGTTGAAACGAAAATTCTTTTCAGATGTGGGTGAGGTTAATTTATTTTGGTGTACACCATCTGAGCAAAGTTCCATATTGGTCTAATAGTCCCTCTTGACAGTAACACCCTTCCCTTTATATTCAACACTGTTTTTTCTACCAATTTATTGTCATGAAAATCACAGTCTTTGATAAAATGGCGTTAAACACCCACATACAAATAAGCTTTCTTTATAAACTCAAAACCATTCCCTAGTTTCTAAGTCATCATCCCATTCTAGATTTCTTCTATTTACCTATAGGAATTAGACTTTTCCTAGTCCTCTACTTTCCTATGTGTGTTTTTCTTATTTAACAATTCACATTCTCACCAGATTTGACAAAAAATTGATTTTTAGTAAACTTTGTGTTTGTCGATCAGATTTTGGTCTACACACACTATCATTATATCATTATCAGTTCCCATTCTTCAATGAAGAAGCAAAAAAAAAAAAAAAGGTATGAAAACACTAGGCCTAACAGTTTTAGGCTTTTCTACAATATCCTTACTAGTCTTAGATGTACTAGTTTCAGTTTCAAGCACACTAGTGGTGGTTTTTCTCACTGCAGGCTTAAAAACTGATTCATCTAACCCAACAAAAGATAAGTCAGGTCTTGGGGGCATGTAGTTTCCAGTGTAGGAAAGGGGAAATCAGAAACCCTTCAAACCTGTTATAAATCTATCAATTACAGGAGTTATAAAACATCCATATCACTTTCTCTACAGTTAACCACACCTATGAACACACTCACAACCCCCCCCCCCCCCCCCCTTATTCAATATTAATATATTTAATTCACTCTCATTCATATTGACCATCATAACCAAGACCATTTTGTATTAGCACTTATTATGACTATTAATCAGTTTAGTTAGATTCTTTGATGAATTCTTCAAATTTTTCTAGTTTAAGTTTCAAATCATCTTTCTCTTTTAATCTTCTCTAACTGGATTTTTAAGGTCATTGATAAAATATACTTTCACTTGGACATCAAAACATTAGAATTGTTATAACATTTTCTTCATAAACAGCTTCATTCTTTTCATGAACAACTATCCTAACTTCTAATGATTCTAATCCTATTTGATAACATGTTATTTCTAGATTAGATTTATTAAGAGCTTCACGCTGTTGATCATACTATTTTTGAAGAGCTTCATATGATTTTAAACAATCTTAAGAGCAAGTATGTACCTCAGATTTTGAACTTGATGAACCTTGAGATGTATAGGCTATTAGAGCAAAGTTTGTGAGGCCATCTTCAGCCTGAAAGCTCCAATCATAACCACCTATCCCATCTTAAACAACCAAGGCATTTGTAGTAGATGTGTCCACTGGTGCATTCCTTCTTGGAGCATCTCTATTTCTATTCCCCTGATTCTTTGGTGCCCTGCATTCTTTAGCAAAATGACCTCTTCTATGGCAGTTGTAACATTCAACCTTTGTCCTATCAAAGCCAACAGTCTCTTTGTCATTTAAATTCAGCTTCCTTCCTGTTTTCTTTATGAACCTCTTAACTCTCATGGTAAGCATTGGCCTACATCCATTTGAATCCCATTTCTTAAGATCTTCAGCATCAATCTAATTCTAAATCTTCATTGTCTAACTATGGGGCATTGGATTGGTTAGCAAAGAAAGAAAGCATGACATCATCAGCATATGATGCAATAGAAGCTTGATCCTTTGAACTAGCAGCAGAAACACTATGAGCAGTATTAACTATTTCATTAGTGCTGCTGGAGATATTAGAGGAAACAAAGGCCACATTCTGAGAATTTAAGCTTGAACTTGTTTGGCCTTTGATCTTAGATTCATACACCTTCAGATTATTATACAAATCATCCATGCTCAATGTGTCTAGATCAGATTTGTTTCTCATAATTAAAGCAATATTGTTCCAAGCTGATGGTAAACTTCTCAACAACTTCAGATTTGCATCCTTCTGAGAGATAACTTCACCATGGATTTCAAGTTGACTAATGAGCTTTTGAAACCTATCATAGGTTTTATCCAGTCCTTCTTGACTTGATGTTAGTGTTGGATTATGACCATATATGATTAATATATGTCCGGAAATATTCTCGAGCCTAAGGGGACGCACACGTTTATATGTTAAATGATGAGTAAATATATTAATGTAATATATTAAAATGTGATATTAACAAACTATCGTTAAAAGTTAACGAGTAATTAATTAATTGATTTTAAAAAACGTTTAATGGTTAAACGTGAGGGACTAATTATTTATAAACCGAAGTTTAAAGGGTTGGTTCACCTGTTTTGTATCCTTAGTCGGCAAGATGTGGAATCCCACAAGGATTAGGATATAAAGTATATATATATGGTTTATGTTTCATGAGTTAATATACAACTTGAAAAATACTAAAACCTAAAAGGATCGACTAACCTATTCCTTGTGCTTCTTTTGTTGACCGGCTCCAAAGCAAGTTTCGGGTTGTGTGGTTTTGCTTCATTCGATCGATCCCAAACCAACGAACAACTTTAAGTTTTCAGTTGGTGATTCGATCATCACTTTTGGTGATTATTGTTCGTAAGTTGATAGATTCAAAAGACGAATAAGAACGTTTGTTATACACTACTAGTACTAGCATACCTCGTCGTTTGCTAAGAACGTATAGTGTGTGGAAGCTTAGAGGATTCATATCTTTGATTCTTCGTGGTTTCACGCGTTGTATTATACACACGCGTATAAAGAAGACGGTGTTTACGGTTACCTTTAAACGGTGTATCGTTTTGTGCTAAAAGGTACATGTTTTCTATCTTGTTAATTATTATGTTCTACACGTGATCATTTATTCTGCTGCATACTCGGTTTTAATTAATATGATTAATAAGATTGTAAAGACCCAACAGTGGCATACCGACGAGCCATCTATAGAATCTTTAATTACAAGAAATTTCAATTGGACAAAAAAAAAATTTAGGGTTTCGTGATTAAATTTAAATAACCCTTTAGGCCTTTTTGTTAAAAAGCTTTGATCTTGACGGGTTAATAAAATTATTAGACAAAAAATAGTTGTATGCAATTCTATACAAACTAGATGTATTGAATTTGTTAATGGGTTTTAAGTTTTGTTTAATTGTTAATGGAGGATCCATGATAAAATCATGCAAATTTATCATGGATTGATAATTAGATATTAAATCTTGTATAATTTGTTAAATGGATTTGGTTAAAATAGAATAGAATACCATAATTTTAATAAATGTTGTAACGTGTACGATCCATGAATTCAAGAATTCGGAAGACCTTTATTTTTGAATGAAGTGGGGCCCTAAAATAATAAAAGGTTTTATGTGCAATGGTATTGTATTTATATATAGGCATCCGTAATCGAGTTATCGATGCATATGTGCCGAGTTTATAGGACGAAGTAGCCTATTTTAATAAATGCATGCTTAATAATTAGATAATTAATGGATCATAATTAAATGTTTGCATGCCCTTACTTGTTAAGTTTGTTAATAAATGTTATTTATTTAGTTGATTTAATTTTTTATTATTTTATAAGTTCTTTGACTTTAGAGAAAATAAAAGATTTTTTACTAAAAACAAAAATAAACAGCTATGAATGATTATCAAAATAAGATTTACTATGAACTATACAATTGCAAAAATTCAAAAGGTGGACTTCGCTTACATCCGATTATAAAAACTTCCCATGACTAGACTAGCAATATATAGTTTTGTAGATGTATTCTTTAAATAAAAGTTTTAAATTTTATACAATTAACGTAATTTGCAAAAAGTACAATATAGTATTTGCAAGGACAAGGATCGGAGACTCATCAAGACTTTCGGACTTGTAGATATCAATACCCTATAATACCGACTACTTTTAGTTTCCTACCTTCATACTATGTAGGAGTCGCCGAATGTCTAGTGGTTGAATGATTTTTAATCATTCTTTAATCTTTTCCCCGCATAAAAGACAAATCTTTATAGTTAAAGATACGTCGAATCATCAAATTTTTTAAGGCTCACTATTTATGTTCTAAGATACGAATGATAATAGGTGAATACCGATAATAATAACTAAATTGAGTAATAGTTTTTATTAAAATCCATGATACGAAATGTATCATGCATCTTCGTCATAATTTGAACTCAAATAAAATATCCTTTTTCTAACTAAGTTATTGCCATCCCAATTAATAAAAACACTTATTGATAGCTCTTTACTAATCTAAACGTGTTAATTTGCAATCAAGATAATTATACGCTTTTCGTGAGACTGTGAATGTTACATAAATTACTGTTTTGAAATTGACTACTTAGTGCGTTGTATTGTGGTTAAACCTGTTAACACGGCATAATGGTGGATGAAAATGCTATACTAGACATTATAGGTAAAAAGTAATCCCATAGGGTTTTAGAATGCAAAAGTTGTAGAATGTATCAATTCGTTTGATACCTTTTGAATAACACCATCCTAAAGATCAACTTATGTTGTGGGGGTATGTCAAGTTGAGTCATAACCTTAGAAATTAATTTGTATTATTTGAATTAAACCTGGGTAATTAGAATTTCTTCAAGTGAGTATTGTCAAAATACTAATTCTTGAACCTATTATGATGTTTTTGATAGATGGCACTACCTGTTCAAAACATAAACCATTTGCGTCTCAGACCATGTTCGAAAAAGAAAAACTTCTTGGTATAACTTCCACTACAGTTTGCTCGACTTAAGTTTAGTCCTTGAGAGTCGAGAAGAAAATGACATGATCAGTTGAACAGCCTATACCTCCCTAGCTCCTCGATGCTGGTGCTGAACCTAAATCATTGATGGCTCAGTGTGACAGCTCTTATGATGCTCATACTGAGATTGCTTGTTCTTATGCTTGGGAGAGACCCCTGAACTACATAGACATTTTGAATATGCACAATCCGTATGACATGTTCAGTAGTTTCAATTATTAATTTGTTATGAGCTTAGATCTATGTTTGAGAAACATGCTAGAGTAGGATAAGTATTGACTTAATCCAATCTTCCATCTTTGCAACCAAGAGAGGGTAAAACAGTTTCTGACTATGTCCATAGATGGAACGGATATGTGGAGCAACTTGAACTCTTGGTATATGCTACCACATGATATCTCAAAGGCTTATCCTAATGTCCTACAAAAGATATGTAGGATTTGTAAGAATTACAATATGCAATAACATGGGGACGACACTTGGTGAAATTCCATAGCTATATCTAATTGATAAGAGAAGGGTTTTACCTAAGAAGGCTGAAACATACCACAAGATAATGATGATTACAAGTGGTAAAATCCAGAAGGCCAATAAAAAATCGCTTAATGCAAAGGCAAAATAAGTTTAATGGCAAGGGAAAGGAAAAAAGGTTTATATCCCCAAGCCCAACAACACCTAAGCAACAGCTATGGAGCGCCCAGCAAAGGATGATGCTGCCACCAAATGTAAGATGTAGGACATAGGAAAAGGAACTGTCCTGTGTTTATCTTGCTGAGTTGCAGAAGAAAAAAGCATTGGCACTGCCATTTCTCGGTATCTTCACACTATAATTATTTTTCTTTTCCCTAATTATAACCCAGGGTGTAATACATGGTTTGTGGAACTAGACATATTATTACAAAACAGTGATTATAGGATCAAAGGAGCTGAAACAAGGAGCTCTTTACTTGTACGTGTGCAATAGTGTTCGAGCACAAGTAGAAGCAATTGAAGATTTTGACTTAAGTTTAACCTAATACCTTGTGAAGTTGTTTAGAACATTGTCATTATGCACCAGCTATAAACTAGAGTTTTAGTTTTAGTGTTCTCTTTTGCTTGACCAATGGATTTGTGTCAATGTTTTACGATTGTGAAATTTCAAGTTTCAAAGAATGGTGATCTTTAATTTACTGTTGTTCCTCGTAATGGTATTGTATGAAATTGAAAGGCAATGATCTTGTTACCAAATGTTAATTCTATTTATAAGTAGCAAAAAAGAGTCAAGCATAACATTACTCCACTTATCTATAGCAACTGACATCTTGCTCATATAAACAAGAAACTTATTAAACAGCGCAACAAGACGGGCTGTTAAAGTTAACGAATGATGATTCTTTTGATAATGCGAATCTTTGTTTATCTGGCAAGATTACAAAGATAGACCTTTCCCACATAGTAACGAAAGGGCAAAACGATCTTCTTGGAATAAACATACTGACGTATGTGGGCCACTTAGACATGTGGTCCAAGACAAATGTCCTAGCATACATCATTACATCACAGATATTTTAGTCGTTAGAGTTATGTTTTATCTTCTTAAACATAAACATGAGGTATTTGAAATATTCAAAGTGTTTAAAAATGAAGTCGAAAATTAACTCGGGAAGACCATTAAGGCAATACGATTAGATCGGGTGGCGAATATATAAGCCAAGAGTTTAAAGATTATCTAAAAGCTAACGGAATTGTTCAACAGCTTACTCCTCCATACACACCACAACACAATGGAGTGTCTAAGAGGAGAAATCGTTCTTTACTTGACATGGTACAATCTATGATGAATCTTATAACTTTGCCTTTATCCTTTTGGGATTATGCTCTAGAGTCTGCAACACGCATTCTCAATATGGTTCCAACAAAGAAGGTAGATAAGACACCATATGAAATGTGGTATGGAAAAGTTCCAAACTTGTCTTACTTAAAGGTCTGGGGATGTGAGGCTCTTGTGAAGAGAGATACGCCTGACAAACTCGAACAAAGATCTGTTAAGTGTATCTTCATAGGATACCCAAAGGAAACGATGGGTTACTATTTCTACTTCCCACCAGAAAACAAAATTGTTGTTGCGAGGTATGCTGAATTCTTTGAGAAACGTCTCATAAACCAAGAAATCAGTGGGAGGGCGGTAGATCTTGAAGAAATTCAAGAACAAGAAGATACATCACCTTCTGAAATCACTAGCAATATTCCTCAAGAGGTGGAAGGTTTTGGACCACCACCACAAGAGGAAGAGATTCTTCGTAGGTCTGAAAGGACACGTCGAGCTCCAAATCCCATTATGTCTAAATGTAGAGGCTGAGGAGCATAATCTAGGGGATCTTAATGAACCCACTAGCTATAAAGCCGCGATGTTAGATTCAGAATCTAATAAGTGGATGCATTGTCTAAAGTAATGCGGAAATACAATCCATGATGACAATATGGTATGACGGTCCCTAGTCTGATCTTTCCTCCTGCTGTAAGACAATTGGAGTAAGTGGATTTTAAGAAAAGACCTGACATGGATGTATTGTAATATACCTATAAAGCTCGTCTATATCAAAGGGTTTTATACTCAACTCTACGGGGTTGTATTAGTGAACGTTCTCACAACCGTCGCGACATTAGAGCTATTTGGATTCACATATCTATAGCGGCATACCCTATGTAATATTGGAGATATGCGCAAAGATATAAAAAATAGCCATCTTAGAATTTTAACTTGTGAAACATTTATAAGGTGCAACCTTAAGGTTTGTTGAATCCTAAACATCCCAAAAAGTATCAAACTTCAAAGCTCCATTTTATGTCTTAAGCAAGCATCAATAAGCTGGAATCAAAGAATTGATGAGGAAATCAAAAGGTTTGGATATGCACAAAATCTGATGATCCATGGAAATCAAAAGGCTATGGAGTAATGTTTAATTCCTCATCTTATATGTTGATGACAAAATCATAATGGGAAATCACTCCAAGTTTACAAAGTTAAAAAGATTACATGCAAGTGTTTTGCTATGAAGGATATGAGGAATGCAGCATTTATTCTTGTAATCATATCTACAAAGAGAGTCAAAGCGATGATGGACTTGGGACAAAAACTTACATGGATAAGATCTAAAAGAGATATAACGTTGGGATAATACCAACGTGGTCAGTATCCCCTATGCAAAAATACTTGACTTGAACCAAAACACAAGGTGCTTCACACTAAAGAGGAAAAGCGTATGCAAAATGTAACCTTATGCTTTGGTTGTGGTCCTATTATATGATACAGTAAGATGCACTAGACCTATGTTGCATTCGCCAGAAAAAATGTAACAAGCCGGTTTCAACAGAATCCTGGTGAAAGTCACTAGACTGCTATGAAAAATATTCTTAAGTATTTAAGAAATATTAAAGATATGTTCTTGGTTTATGGTGGAAATCCAGAAGCTGAACTTCGAGTTGATTGCTATTGCAATGCTAGATTTGATATTCGATATAACTAGATATGATACGTTCATTTTGAACGAAGCACAGTAACTAGAAAAAGCATCCAAGTAAAGTACTACTGCAAAGCAACTACATAAGTTAGAATTAACATATTTGCCTTTAGAAGCATAGATGGAAGTAGGTTTGTGATTAGGAAGTTATATTTCAGGGCTTGGTATAGTACTAACAATAAACGAACTAATTAAGATGTTTTGCGACAATTCAGCCACACTTCTTATCGCCAACGAACCAGGGGTTCTGATGGGCGCCAGACACTACCATAGAAGTAACCTTCTTAAAGTTCACACAGATAACAATCTAGCATATATTTTTACGAAGGCTTTACCTAAAGGAAAGCTTACTCAACATGATAGGAGCATGGGACTTCATTTAGCTAGTAGTTTCATGTAGATCTGTGTTAGTAATTTAATAAGGATGTTTGAATCAACTAATTTTATAATAATGATACTTGGTATTTTTATTATTTTTATCTTAATTTTGACTAAATTTGCATTTTAAATCCATGGAATAATAATAGTTATCTTATTCTAAATAATCCAATTCAATTAACAAATGAAATATTGTTAAGTTTAAACAATTCGAGTGATATGGTGATATTAGTTGATATAAGGAGTGTCCACCAAACCAGATGATATTCAAAAGATGAATAATAGGATTTCCCCAACATAAGAATAAGTACTTTAATGGATTGTCGTCATCAAATAAACCTGTAAGTGATTTCATTTACAAAATCCGTAGACTTTGATATTTGTTATGAAGGTCATTGCATATGTTAAAATCCTTCTTGATCTATATTAATTTATCCTGAAATATGGATTAACTAATAATTTCTATTTCAAGTGATTTGAAACAAGATGACTAGGCACTTGTATCAATATAGATTGTTCCTTCAAAATATGAAGAATGATGCCACTGGGCCCCTTATAGAATTAATTAGAAGTGGTGTTATGGCCAGTACCCCTAAAATCATGAAGATATGTCTCATTGATTTTCGTTAATCACTTGATTTAGTTTAAATACGAAAACAAAAACGGTAAAATAATGAATGGACAATCCATGATCCATTTTTAACACGGTAATCAGAAACAAAGGATTGTAAATCCTAAATCATTTTTTCGTGTTTTAAGAAACCACGACTCGGATGATCTGGGAGCATTGGCGTGATGCTAGACACTTACCAATGTTATTATATTATTTGATATATGTCCAAGTGGGAGCTGTTGGAATATGAACAAATAAAAATTATATATGTCCCGTGAATTATTACTAGCCTAAGGGATCACACGTTAATATAAGAACAATTTATTTAATATATTAATGTAATATATTAATTAATGTTTAAACAAACGATAGTAAAAGGTTTAACAAGAATAAATATTAGTCGTTAATAGTTAAAGGACTGATATGCAGAATCGAGAAAAAAATGAAAAGATTTGGTTTGTCCCCTCTTTCCTAACTGGCCGAATATCTCCATCCATATGGAAGGAGATTGATTTCTTTCTTACCAAGATCACAAGGGCTATAAAAGGAGGTCTTATGGTGTTTTGTAAATAAAAATCTTGAAACAAAAAACCATAAACCTCTTCCTTGTGCCCTTTTGTGTTCGACCAGACCTACAACCCCACAAGGGTTTCAGTTTTCCCTCCTCCTCCTTGTCGTGTGATCAAACAAACAACCTTTAGGGTTTTTGTTTTGTTATTTAATTCTCAGAAGGAGTTTGCGGATGTTGATTGATTCAAAAATGAAGAAGAGATCGTTTTGGTTAAACACTATTAGTACTAGCATACACGTTGTTTGCTAAGAACATATTGTGTATGGAAACTTAGAGAGATCATACTTTTGATCTTGGTGGTTCGCGTGGTATTATACACACGCGTATATTGAATAGTCTTAACGTTTATTTCTATAAGAAGTCTAACGTTTCTTGCTAAAGGTATATCTTCAATCCCTTGTTAATTATAAGTTCTATACGTGTTTGATCTTTCCGCTGCGTACTCGTGATATGTTTAACTATCAATTAGATCTAAAATCCAAACAAAATGATTACCCAAAAATGAGCAAATGCTCTCTGTGGAACCGGCATTGCCGGTTCCTTTATCCCCGAAGGGACCGGCTTTGTTGCAGAAGGAACCGGCTGCAGCAGTCAAAATTCAAAATTTCTATTTTTCTTAGTAGTGGTCTAAACGCAGATCTATTCCTATTTTTCTTCTTTATTTCTAGGTCTTATGCTAGTACTAGATTATCCTAGGGCTTACGAAGAATAGCAATTATGTTTCTAATCTATAAGAAATTGTCGCAAGCCAAACACTCCTTAGAAGCAAAATACATAAATGATGGGAAATCATACATAAGACTTTCAATCTTTACCAAACATAAAGAATAATCAGATACTTCACGAAGCCAACAAGGTTTAATCCAAAGCTAGTTCAGAAGAAAATCAAAGATGATAATTCATACATTAATTAGACATCAGAAGACATTTAAGAAGAATAAGAGTTTTGAGAACAATCATGTCTTGGAAGCAGATAACATATTTATCTAGTACATCTTCACTTTCCTTCAGGAATCACAAGAGCATGAAAATTTAGTCTTCTTCATCCGAATTAGAGAAGGAGGGATAAGTGTAGAGAGGATTTCTGTGATCTAAGGGCAACAATGTGTGAGGAAGAGGGATGTATTTAGTATAGAATATTAGGAATCCTTAAACATACACAACAATGAAGAAAAATCTAGAGAGATAAAGAGAGTGGGAGGAAGTTTATTGTGAGAGAAATTGAAAGAAAATAATATATACACTCTTTGAGAAATAAACCAACCAACCACCCTTTCCATAGCATGGAAAGGGATTTATACAACTTAAGTGATCGTTAGTGCTTGGCTTTCATGTCTTCAGGGCCTTGGACTGAACTACCAATTAAGTTACACGTATTACTCTACGAGTCTATGTCTAACATATAATAGAAGTGACTGATACTTTTTGTGATCCTGACAATCTCCCCCTAAGGGAGGTCACTTCATTTTACAAAAACTTAAACCTAGCATACTATGCTTTGTCTTTAGTCTTGTGCTCACAGACTTGTTTTCTTGACTTCATCTTTTATGTTCTACACGTGATCATTTATTCCGCTGCGTACTCGTGTTAATTAATATGATTAATTAGATTGTAAAACCCAACAGTTAGTGATTTAGGGAACTAACCATGAACTTAGGCTCTAGATATCGATCTGGCATTGCGTTTTAAAAGTGATTATTTGACTAAGGGTGCGCCTGAACCACATAGATTTTAAATATGTACTATAAAATGTGGTGAACAAAATAAGATTAGTTATCTTGTGTCTATAAAGTATACTGTAAGAAGTGTTTTCATCATCAAAGTTACATAATCAATTTGTCAGTGGATCGTTATAATAATGGCCAATTTGACAAAAAATGTCAATAATGTGTTAATAATAATTGTGTTTAGAAGTTTATTTGTTTATGTTTTTGTAAATAAAAGAAATTTCTGTTCAGAATAAGAGTTTTAGGTCTCTTCAAGAAATTACTACTTGTCTTCTTTGTTGGTATCCTGTCATTGGCCTATCAATCAACTCGTCCACCCCCACCCACGAAAGTTGGCCCTTTGGATAGACTTCCCATTACATCACCAGGAATAAAGCTTCGTGACGGAAGACATCTATCTAATAAAAAATACGGTGTACCAAGAGATTCAGCAAAATGCAAAATTGTATTTGTCCATGGGTTCGACTCTGTCAAGCATCATGTTGTTATTGCCACATCAGCCTCACCAGTATAGTTTCTCTTATGTTTTGTTGGTCATTTGTTATTTATTGTAAGTAAAGTTGACGAATCATGTGTTTGACTTTTGAAGGCTCTCATTGAAGAGGTGGGGATATATATTGTTTTATACGATCGACTAGGTTATGGAGAGAGTGATCCAGACCCAAACCGGACTTTAAAGAGTTCAGATTTGGATATAGAAGAGCTTACTGATCAGTTGCGACTTGGACCCAAATTTTATGTAGTCGGCTTTTCTATGGGTGGGCAAGTGATTTGGACTTGTTTGAAGTACATTCTTCATAGGTATGCATGTTGGTGGTTTGGCACTCAAAGCACCAGAGATTAACTTCTAACATTCTTATAACAAATGTTTTGAGAGATATAAAAATTACGTGTCTACGGAAATTGCATAAAATGATAACAAATTTATGTAAAATTCTAATATAAGTGGCCAAATTCTTTTACCTAAAAAGACTAAGGTAATCGGCTTCTGGGCGCCACACCACATAAAAGTGATTCGAAAACTTTGATGATTTTCTTAGTTATCCAAAATAGAAATTTGATTGATGTTTATTAGTATATATGTGATGAGAACAACTCTTCTAGCTCTAGCAGTTAACTATTGGTGGCCTCGTTTGCCAATAAACTTATCTAAGGAAGCATATTCCAAACAATTCCTACAAGATCAATGGTGTCTACGTGTTGCTCATTACCTTTCGAGGCTAACATATTGGTGGAACACTCAAAAATTCTTTCCTTCTTCCACTGTTATTTCTCACAGCCCTGCTATCCTTTCGCGCCAAGACATAGAGCTTGTACCCAAATTTACTACTGGCACACAAGCCATTGAGGTACTTTATCTCTTAACCATCTTCATGAAAGGCATTGTAAATATCTCATTAGTTTTAAAACTAATACGAACCGGATCGATTAAGAGATAATAGAACGATAAAGATAGAATAATCGACGTTCGAGAGGTCGAATAAACTCTCCGAATAAAGATAATAAATAACTAAACCATTAATAATATTCAACATTCAACATAATCACAATTACAATCTTAATCCTCTATTTATAATAAAAGATGCCCTAGATTTATTGACTAAGAAAATATAATAAAGAAAGCTATTAAATAGTTTGACTAAGACAATATAATAAAGGTAACTAAATAAATATTAATAAGGAAACTATTAAATAGGTTATTATCAATACTCCCGCCTCCAAAAACACATTGTCCTCAAGGTGTTGCTTCCACATGTCACCTCCTGTAATTCCAGGATCCCAAACTCTTCGTTTAAATCCTTGTTTGAACCAAAAGTGTTGGGCCGATTCAGAGCCCAAAGATCCTTGCCTAGATTTAAACAGAAATTAAGCTAAGTGTTGGAGAACCTCTGAGTGCTGGACTCAGAGGTGAAGAAGACCAGCTGAGTGTAAAGCATCAGAGAGCAACATCAGACGTATTCAAGTCAAATACATTGTCAAGGAAGTCGAAGATTACTTGAAGACATACTCGTCAGCTATGATGGATATCAGGTGGTACGTAGAAGGAATACGCTGAGGTTTTAAGGAGAGTTAGAGGTGACAATACTCTGACTTTCCTATTACCCTTTAAAGAAGAACAAGCTGAGCTTAAAGTGTTTTCTGATGATTAGGCGGGAAACTTAATATCACCTAAAGGCGCGACAAAAGGTGATTTGAGTTGTCTGTACCAAGTACAAAGTTGGTAAAAGTAGTGAACAGTTGGCAGAACTGTTCACTAAAGTATGGGCAGGTAGTTTCCAAGATTGGACGTCCATTAAATGCCTTGTACGTCCTCCACTAGAATCTTGACACGTTGCAACTACCCCCACTAAGGACGCAACCTCGTATTAGTATAAACAGAGAATGTTGTAAGGAGTAAATGTCATCGCTTTTATTGTTGTTATTATAAGCATTTACTCCTTTGTCGAACTTACACCATAGACCTCTGATCCTATCAGCTGGCTATATAAATTTGCTTGTAAACTTGATACTTTATTAAGTTTACTTATTCAAAGGGTAATCATACATTGTCATTCAACCTGTACGATCCATATCACATTGTAATACTTTGATTCTTAGTCAATAAAGCATTACACGATTGAAAAGTTATTACTTGTGTTATTTACATTAGATAAGTGTTATATTCCATATAGACGTGCTATTTGGGACTTTCAATTCGTATCAGAGCAGTGTCGATTTATAAAACCTTTTAGAAACTGTTCTTTGTTTTAAAAAAATCAAGATCCAATCATGTCTGGAACCATACCACCTATCCCACCACCTTTTGGTGCAAGTTCTGGTAATCTGGGTAGCCCTAATGTTAATAGGGTTGACACGATGCCTGCAACTACTGACCCTATCAACACTATGAACACAACAAATGTGTCTCAAAGTGTTGTTGATGAGAACCTCCCTCAACTTCTTGATTTAAGAAGAGGGTCTCATGTCACAAATGTACCAGCTTTTGACAAAGAGGATTTCACGAGTTGGAAAGTTAGGTTCTTAGTATTCCTTGCCGGACTTGAACCTTACCTTCTGAAAACTCTAGATGATGGACCATTTGTACCCATGTCAAGTTTGTCCACTTTCGAAAATCATTTGCCAAAACGTCAAAATCAATGGTCAAATGCTGAGAGTCGTCTTGCTAATCAAGATAAATGATTAAAAAGTATCATTATATCTTGTTTACCAAATGATGTTATGAAATCTGTCATCAAGTGCAAAACTGCAAAAGAGATGTGGAATGATCTCATTTTAGCTCATGAGGGGCCATCTGACAGAAGAGATACCAAGATTGCAGCCTTGAGACTTAAGTTCAATGCTTTTAAATCACTTAAAGGTGAAAAAGTAAATGGAACTTTCACAAGGTTAAAATGCTTGCTAAATGACCTTGAAAATAATGGTGTTACCATTCCTCAAGTAGAAGTCAATGCCATGTTTGTCAATAGCCTGCCAAGAAAATGGCTGAGCATGAATCAAACTCAAAGATCAAATAATTCTATAAAAAATGATAGCTTGGCCACTCTGTATGGCAAGTACAATTATGAGGAGGGTCTGATTGATCAAATCTATGAGTCAGAGACACAAAGGTTTACCA
The DNA here is from genome assembly GCA_026074375.1 of Tanacetum coccineum. Classification (NCBI taxonomy): domain Eukaryota; kingdom Viridiplantae; phylum Streptophyta; class Magnoliopsida; order Asterales; family Asteraceae; genus Tanacetum; species Tanacetum coccineum. The sequence goes on along the minus strand of BQNB010012980.1, from coordinate 18,983 downwards.
TTCAGGCCTCAAGCTCAAAAGCCTTGACTTCTAACCATCAATTTTAGGATAATGACTTACATGTTGAAGAAGATAAGAGGACCAGCAATGAATTCATGGCTGATCTAAATGCTGAGTATCATGAAAGAGCTCTTCTAGAAAATCAGAAGAGGTTTTATAAGAGGTCTGGCAGGGTTGGGTCAGCTAGGAAACCCTTAGACAAAACCAAAGAAACATGTTTTGCTTGTGGGAAACTTGGTCATTTTCAAAAAGACTGTCCCTCACACAAAACTTCCACACCATCTTATCTATCCTCAAACAATTCTTTTAACAAATCCAAAACATATACACCATCCTTCAACCAAACATCTTCTTAGAACTCTAGTAATCATCAAAAAGATTACAAGGGAAAGTACAAGGGACTCAAAGCTGAAATGGATGTCCTAACCAAAAGGATTGATGATATGACCAAGGGAAAGAGTTAAAAGGGAAAGAAGGATAAAGAAAAGAGTGAAAAGGGTTTGTTAGCTGAGTCATTTGACTGGGATGACAAATCTGTCTCCTTAGATGATGAAGGGAGCACCAAGATTAGGGCATTTATGAAATTGCAAAGGATGAGCCCTCAGTTGGAAAGGCTGATGCAAGATCAGGCCAATGGGTTGACATTACCATGAAAAAGGTACACAAACTTTTGTCTATGACTAATGGTGATGAAAGGAAACATGTTTTAAACTATACTCATGTTGACCTTCACTATATAGAGGATCAAAGGAAAAACTTGGTTAGTAAATTTAATATACTCAAACAAGAAATATCCTTACATAAGTCAGAACTGTCTAACCTTAAAAACATTGTGTCTATTAATTGCTCACTTCAAAATGAAGTCATTAGGATAAACCTAGAGAATGAATATCTAAAGGATGATATCATTGACCTAAAAAGGTTATTGAGAAATGGACCTGCAGAAAAAGTCACCCTAAACCAACTGCTCTCTGAGCAAGTACCTAGAAATATTGTCAAAGCTTTTGGTGGGAAAGGTAGAAGGAAAAAAGAAAATCTCCTCCAAAGAGGTTGTTTTCACTAAAGCTGGTGAATCCTCATCTACGCTTGTACCTAAGATTACATCTGATTCAGAATCTGAATGTGACTCTCAAGAACCTCTTCCACCTCTTCCCAAGCTAATAGGAGCAGCACCCTCTAGCATTTCAGAGAGTCTTATTTCTTTGTCTGACTTGACCCTTAACATGGTTGACCTTACACTTGACACTCCTGAACCTAAGAAGATGAGACCATCTGTTAAAGTGTTACCTGCTTATGTCATTAAGAAAAAGACAGAGAAATCTCCTATTGGTTCTAAACCTTGCTCTAATAAAAAGGCTGACTCATCCACTGAGCAACTTCTTCTCACCTTGATAGAAGAGGTAAAGGGTCTCAAAAGACAAATTGAGATCCCTTTAGGCACCCCTCCATCAAGCACCCAGTCAAGTAGTTCTAAAGCTTCCAAGCAAAAGACCTAGTTTGGACCATGTAAGCACTATAGGTTTAGGAATCATCTCTATGATGATTGCTACTCAAAGACCAAGTGCTCTACTTGTGGATCCATTGACCACCTGACCAAAGAACACTTAGAACATGCTGCTGTTAAGAAAACATTAAGTAAGCTTAAGGCTCAGTCACATCTGAAACCCTCACCAAAGAAGACTCCCATGATTCCTAAGCCTTTCATAGAATGCAAATACTGTGGATTTAATGACCATCACTCTGACCACTGTGAGTTCTACCCTGGGTGTGAAGTATGTGGTAGTATTGCACATGAAGCATCTGATTGCCCTAAGAAACACCCCAACTCCAGGAGACTAACGATTGCCAACAGGAAATCAGAACTCACTGAAAAGTGGGTTTACAAAAGGAACTAATTTGTGTGAAAATTTCTATGCAGGATTACCTCAAGAGGTCTGTATGTTATCTAGATAGTGGCTGCTCTAGACACATGACAGGGATTAAACAATATCTGCACAGATATTCAAAGAGTCAGGTCCTAAAGTGGTTTTTGGAGATGATTCTTCAGGAGACACATAAGGGTATGGCTCAGTAAACTGTAATGGAATCACCTTTACCAGGGTTGCTTATGTGAATGGTCTGAAACATAATTTGATCAGCATTAGTCAGTTATGTGATGCCAACTACAAAGTTTTGTTTACCTAAACTCAGGGAACCATTTACAATCAAAATGATAAAGTTGTCCTCATTGCGCTTAGAAGAAGAGAAGTCTATGTCATTGATATGTCATCTTTCAATAAAGAAAGCAATGCATGTTTCTTTGCCAAGGCCTCCCCAAGTGTTAATTGGCTCTGGCATAAGAGACTATCTCACCTCAACTTCAAAAACATAAACAACCTTGCAAAACACAACCTTGTCTTTGGGCTTCCATCTCTAACTTTCTTTAAAGACAAAAACTGTTCAGCTTGTAAGAAAAGGAAGCATCACAGAGCATCTTTCAAAACTAAGAGATTATTTTCTATCAACAAGTCTTTACATCTCCTTAACATGGATTTGTTTAGACATGTAAAACCCCAAACCATCAGCCACAACAAATATACCCCTGTCCTTGTAGATGAGTACTCAAGGTACACCTGGGTATTTTGCCTCAAGAAAAAAGGTGATGCAGCTGACTGTATCATGTCTTTTATCAGAAAGATGGAAAACCTCAATGAAGTGAGGGTAAAGGAGCTAAGAAGTGATAATGGAACAGAGTTCAGAAATCACAAGCTGGAAGAATTATGTGATGAAAAAGATATATCTCAGAATTTCTCATCTCCCTATACCCCTGAACAAAATGGTGTAGCTGAAAGAAGAAACAGAACGCTGATTGAAGCAGCCAAAACTATGTTAAATAGTGCAAAACTCCCTAAATAATTCTAGGGAGAGGCTATCAACACTGATTGCTACACTCAAAACAGATCCATTATAGTGAAAATTCATAGGAAGACAGCCTATGATGTGTTCAGAGGAAGATCTCTTGATATCAGCTATTTTCATGTGTTTGGGTGTCCTGTTCATATTCACAATCACAGGGACCACCTGGGGAAGTTTGATGAAAAGTCTGATGATGGATTCTTCCTTGGTTACTCTCTAGTGGCCAAAGCATTCAGGGTGTTCAACATCAGAAGACAAGAAATAGAAGAAACAGTACATGTTACTTTCAATGAAGATGATGAAGTTATTTCTCAATTCAGCACAGAAGGTGATGCAATCAACTTCAATAAAAACAAATCCTTTTTTAATGATGAATTTCTTGAACCAAGGAGTAAAGCTACCCAATGCTCTGGCAATATTGAGTACTTTCCCTATATACCTGCATATGAAAACATCACTCTTGCTGATTCACTCGTTCTTTAGGACTCTGTCTCCCCTGAAGATCCACCTGAGTTCACAGAGGCTGATAATCAACCAGCTCTCAATGAACTTGATCAACCTGAATCAGTTGATATTCTTAAATCAGCTGAAACACAAGACAATGTTATCATTAAACCAATCAATGATATCTAATCCTCACCAACAACCATCTCACCCTCAGCTGAAGTAATCCTTTAAACCCATGTTCCTTAAGACAGATGGTCACGATAAAAGCACATTGAACTAGTTAACATCATTGGTGAACCTCTTGCGGGTATCATAACCAAAAGTAGGGCCAGAGACTCAGAAGTTGCATCAGCTCATGAATGTCTATATGTTAACTTTCTCTCTGAAATGGAACCCAAGAAGCTTATTAAATGCTTATTGAAGTTTAAAAGAAGATAGGGTGGATTATTGCTATGCAAGAAGAGTGAATCAGTTTGAAAGAAAAAAAGGTTGGGCCTTGGTTCCAAATACCTCATGGGTAAAACATCATTGGGACCAATTGGATCTTTAAACCATCATTGGGACCAAATGGATCTGGAAAAACAAGATGGATAAGAAAGGAATAGTTATTAAGAATAAGGCTAGGCTGGTTTCTCAGGGTT
>BQNB010012980.1:0-7500 GCA_026074375.1 Tanacetum coccineum | reverse complement strand
CATTCAAGGAAGAACTGATCCTCTGCCAATCACCAAGATCAGTTACATTATCAATTCACAGAAAGAGCCAACAATGAGGATCACCAGAGGTAATGATCCTCTAAACCTAACTGTTTATCCAAACTTCAGACTTAGAATGCTAGGCTTTAGTGAATGGCTGGAAGTTCATGCTCTAGCTTCCAAAAAGTCTAGTAAATAAATTGATACACTTTTACAAAGTCTGAAGTCAAAGTTTCAATGGGTCTTAAACCAAGCAAAGAATCTTGGTCTTCCACCACCACCTGCACTTGCAACGTTTGGAATGACTGCTGAAGACAAGAAAAGGAAGAGGAATGAGACTCTCAAAGAAGTTTTTGTCAAAGAGCGAATTGATGTGGATGGAACATAAAGGAACATAACTCCTCCCTTTGGTGTTGTTGGCAAGGAAGGTATGGTGATTCGAGAACCAGAGACGGGGTTCTTTTATTTTAATACAAATTTTGATTTAGTCTTCCAAAGAGAATCAGAGTTTCGCATCACCAGCACCGTTCAACTTATCAGACTTCTCAAACACATCAACCTAGATTCTCCAGAGGTAGGGGAAATGTACAAGATTATGGAGATTGAAATAGAATCCAGGGATGATGTAAATAAGGCCAAAGAAATTGTAAGAACCAACTCAGATGGGTTGGGCACGTAATTTGTAATGATTTAATGAAATATGATTTATGTTGTTCTTTTATCTGGTTAATTATGTGTAAGAAGAAGCTGTGTACTCACTTACCTTAATTTTAGACTCAACATAATTTATATTCAAATAGGAGGTTATTTTTGGACTAATTTAGAAGTAATGATCTAGGCCTAGATTTAACAGAAATTAGGCTAAGTGTCAAAGAACCTCTGAGTATTCTACTTAGAGGTATTGAAGACCAGGTGAGTGCAAAGCATCAGCTGGCAGTAAAAGGACTCTCAGAGTGTAGAGCCTCAGAGAGCAACATCAAATGTATTCAAGTCAAATACATTGTCAAGAAAGTCAAAGATTACTTGAAGACATACTCGTCAGCTGGGATGGATATCAGCTGGTATATAGAAAAAAGGGTGTAACTAGGGTGTCACACAAACCCTAATTTGAGCAATAATGTTTTTGAAGCACAAGAAGTCATCTAACAGACTGGCATTATAAGATTTAGGGTTTACCATAACCCTAATTGAATTCGACATAAAAGGATTTCGAGGTGCTTGTTCAGACGACACAAGATCTTCTTGGGATATAAGGGCTTCGAAGTTGTTAAAGGATCGAATCCTTTTATCACTATGAGTTTGAGTATGCTTACTGGAGAGCTCGAATCCTTTTGCAAGCATGTTTACGTCTACTTGTGTTAAAGGTTCATCACAACCTATGTCATCTAAAGCCTCGAAGAACAGTGTTAATCTCAAAGTTAAGGCTGTCATAACGTTTATATTAATACTGTTCATGTTTACATTAATACTGCCAATGGAATATTTCTACTGCTTAAATTCATTTTTCTTATTGTACATAATGGTGGGTAATTTGAGTCATTGGAAGGCTGGATTGGTAGTGTGATATATGGTTTGTAGTTGTTATGATCCATGTTGCATATTTTCAGAAGACCCCTATTAGATTATGACAAAAAGGGGAAGAAGATTACAGAGATATGATTTGCAGCTTATTATGTGTGGTGGCATGATCATAAGTTAAGGGGAAGCAGTTTACAAGGAAGTTTGTTTCATTCAGGGAGATCCATGATCTCAACTTCAGGGGAAGTTCGTGCAGGAATTTGTTTGTTTTGTCATCACCAAATAGGGAAAGATTTGTTGGGTTTACAGATTTGATGAGACAAAAGAGCAACATAATGAAACATAAGGACTAAATCGTCAGGATTAGAATTCTACAAGCTGGTGGAGAATTATAAAGATTTGGTCAAAGATTTACAAGATAAAAATTAGGAAAGTATTTAAATTAGTTTAATTAGTTTCTTATCTTATTGATTTACTTCATTTTTAAGTCTTGATCTCTCCCTATATAAAGAGATCATAGACGTAGGTTTACTGTATCCCAGAAACATAGAACTCTCCCAATGAGAGTCTAGAAAACGTGTGTGTGTACACGATAGTTAGTAGTTAGTTAGCTAGATAGTTAGTAGTCCCAAAGTATAGATTTGGGGCAAGGTGGAATCGTATAGAATAAATTAAACCTTGAAAACATCATTGTTCTTATTGTTATTATTCTGCTGCGTAATTGTTATGTTTTCATATGTTTTTTTAAGATTTTGTACGTTTTCATCCGATTTCTTACGTTTTTGTCAGTTTTTTACGTTTTCCTCCGTTTTTTACATATTCATCCATTTTTTACGTTTTGGTCCATTTTTAACGTTCTAGTCCGTTTTCTTATGTTTTCATCCAATAACGTAAGAAAACGGACGAAAACGTAAGGAAATTGAGGAAAACGTAAAAATATAGACGGAAACGTAAGAGATGGTACGAAAACGTAAAAAACAAACGAAAACGTAAAAAACTGGACAAAAAGCATAAAAACGGAGGAAAACGTAAGAAATTAGATGAAAACGTAAAAAGACGTAAAAAAACAGACGAAAACGTAAGAAATCTGACGAAAACGGGCGAAAACGTAAAAAACGGACGGAAACTTAAGAAATCGGACGAAAACGTAAAAAACGGACGAAAACGTAAGAAATCGGACGAAAACGTAAGAAATAGGACGAAAACGGAAAAAAAACGGACGAAAACGTAAGAAATCGGACGAAAACGTAAAAAAACGGACGAAAACGTAAGAAATCGGACGAAAACGTAAGAAATCGGACGAAAACGTAAAAAAACGGACGAAAACGTAAGAAATCGGACGAAAACGTAAAAAAACGGACGAAAACGTAAGAAATCGGACGAAAACGTAAGAAATCAGACGAAAACGTAAAAACGGACGAAAACGTAAGAAATCGGACGAAAACGTAAAAAACGGAGGAAAACGTAAAAAAACGCACGAAAACGTAAAAAAATGTACGAAAACGTAAAAATTGACGAAATCAGAAAAACGTAAGAAATCTGATGAAAACGTAAAAACGGACGAAAACGTAAAAAACGGACGAAAACGTACAAAAACAGACGAAAACGTAAAAAATGGACGAAAACATAAAAAAGGACGAAAACATAAGAAAACGGACGAAAACGTAAAAAACGGACGAAAACGCAAGAAATCGGACGAAGACGTAAAAAAACGGACGAAAATGAAGAAATAAACGGACGAAGACGTAAAAAAATCGGACGTAAAAAATCGGACGAAGACGCAAGAAATCGGACGAAGACGTAAAAAATCGGACGAAGACGCAAGAAATCGGACGTAAAAAATCGGACGTAAAAAAACGGACGAAGACGTAAAATTCGGCGAAGACGCAAGAATCGGAGGAAGATCTCGGATATACGTAAAAAACGACGAAAACGTAAAGAAACCAGACGAAAAACTTGAAAAAAAGGCTCGAGTACTTAATAAATGGACGAAAACTTAAGAAATCGTGACGAAAAGTAATAAAGTATTGGAAAACTCGAAAAAAAAACTAACGTAAAACGTTCAAAAAATGTGTACAAAATATTAATTTAGTGGGTCGAACGACCATAACCGTTAGGACCCATGACCAGGTTAGACCATTTTTAGATACATGACATGGTTTGGAACCCATGACCCATTTGACCTATGACCCAAAGTGACCTAATCTCTTACGGATTGGAGTGGACAACCATCCTTTTTGGTTGTCAGTGGACAACCATCCGTTTTGGTTGTCAAAAACTTTGTTGTATGTCTTGTATCTATGTTGTTCAGGATGTAAGTGATTATTGACTCTTCTCCACGTATAGATTAAACCCATGTGACTTTGTTGTAGATACTATAGGGGTGTTTCTTTTTTGCTTAATATCCTAGATTGTAAAATTTCTTAATGCAACAAGGAAAAAGATTGTTTCTTATTTGCTTAATACGGAAGTAAATCCTGTTTCTAAAAGGGTGCGAAAAAGAAGGTTGTTTCCATCCAGGATCATGTATCATAAATTTACCCACACATCTTTCTTTTATTCTTTCTTCTCCTAACACTCACTTGTTTTTAACATCTTCGGCTCTACCACACCTACTTCCCATGGCAACTAACATACCACTCTAATCTGTCGCCTTACTCATCATGCTAACCATTGAATTGTCGTCTCTACTCTTTTGATCCCTCCAACATGTTTTTTTTATGTCGATACTCATTCCTCATCTTTGTATATGTATAAAACTACATAAAAGTTACGGGTTTTTTTTTCTCTTTTAAATTCCCTATTTAGATGGACTTGTCTTAAGTTTTTGGAAATTTGTAGTAATTGAAGTTTGATTATGTATCATTTATACTTGATTTTTGATTCTTTTGGTTTCCAATACGAGATCATTGGTCTATCTGTGATTTTAAAAACATGGTAAATCAGCCATTTAGGTTTTTAAGATTCTCATTCAGGATGAAAAATAAACAGGATATTTTCATACATGATTATTTCTAGACAGGATTATTAATGTAGACAGAAACTATTTCTAGACAAAAAAAAAGAAACAGACCCTATTATGTCTTATTAACAAACAGGCTAACAAAATACCAGTTGACGTTGTTCTTTTGTTCTCCAATGATTCAACCTTAAGATGATTTTCCATACTTCTATTTGCGAATGAATGAAAAACGTATGAACGGAAAGATATAATTCACTATGGAGAGGAAACTTTAAGATGTTTTAAACAAACAAAAAAGTTTCATCAAACATGTTACGGGTATCTACTACATAAAAAGTAAACAATTTTCATTATTTTCAACTTAAATATACAGAGGTGAAGCTTACCCGTTGATAGGTTGCAATACTCTGACTATTTTCAACTTAAAAGTAAACAAGTTTCAGGTGGCAATACTCTGACTATTCTATTACTCTAAGAAGAAGAACAAGCTGAGCTTAAAGATTGCTCTCTGAAGAAGGCCGGAAACTTAACAAGTGTTTATGGCGGGATAAACATTGGTTTAAGTTAAATCCTGCACCAAGTACGAAGTTAGTAAAAGTAGTGAACAGTTGGCAGAAATGTTCACTAAAGTATGGGCGGGTAGTTTCCAAGAATGGACGTGCATTAAATACCTCGTACGTCCTCCAACAGATTCTTGACACGTTGCAACTACCCCCACTAAGGACAACAACTCATTTAGGATTAAATAGAGAATTTTGGAAAAAGAGTAAATCTCTATCGCTTTTAGGTGTGTTAATTATTATTGATTTACTCCCTTCGACTTAAAACAGAGCGTTCAGCTGTCTCAATCAGCTATCCAGATAATTTCGCTTGTAAACTTGATTCCTCAATCAAGTTTACTTGTTCTAAGGGTAATCATACATTGTCATTCAACCTGTGCGATCCATAGTACATTGTTATACTTTGATTCTTATTAATAAAGCATTACACGATTAAAAAGTTATTACTTGTGTTATTTGATTATTGTGATAAGTGTTACGTTCAATAATAGACATTGAATTGGACTTTCATAATCATACTTCACTCTGTATGCTAACAGTCTTAGTTGCTAATACCTTTGTAGAATATCAAATCACAAACAATCTATAAGAAATGAAGAAAGAAATCTAGAGAGAGAAAGAAGGTTAGACACTTATAGTAAGAGAAAGGAATGTGTAATATGAAAATGAACCAACACCCTCTCCAAAGCATAGAGAGGGTATTTATATCCTTAAAATGGGCCGGACAAGCCTTGGTTTTCTATGGGTTTGACCCGATTAGCTTACATTTAATTGAACGTTTCACGACCACATTCCAACAACTTGTATATCAATCACATATATTCATATTTATTTGCATTCGGATCTGGGTGGGCTAACCCGAACTTTTTAGACACCACTAAAAGGTGTTAGATGATAGGCTTATTAAGTCCCAAGCCTAATCACAGGCTTAGGGTCCATTAGGTATAAGGTTATGTTAGCTTATTTACCAACTCATGTTCTATTATAAATAGAAATAGACATGATATCTTATGTAATTGACAATTCATTCAATCAATATATCACATCTTTCATGGTATTAGAGCTTTAGGTTAGATCCACAAAGAAAATTCGCTATCCTTTGGTCATCGACTTGCCGATGATCCGAAGGGGTTCCATTCTTTTCGGTTTATTTTTATTTTTTTGTTTAATTAGGATTTTGTTTTTCGTATTAAATACATAAACCCTAAACCATAGCCGACAAAGAAAAAAAAAGAATATGTCAATTGCCTTCCACCATATTTCTTTTTTCTTTCTCATATAATTTTCTTTGTTGTTGAAGATCAATGTCGTTGACAACAAAGTTGACCACTAAATTGCCGCTCCCTCTTAAAGGCAAAGTAAGCAATGACGTAAAAAACGTCATAAAAATGGAGGAAACCACGAAGCAATATACAATTATGTCGCCAAATACAAGTCGATATTTGTGCAAAGGAAATAATAAAGAGGAGGAGAAGAAAAGAAGACAAGAAGAAAGCGATTTCAACATTCTATCCAGTTCGTACGTCCGGAAGCCTCCCGTTCGAACTGCCAGGGAGTGTTAGATGATAGGCTAAATAAGGCCCAAGCCTAATAACAGGCTTAGGGTCCATTAGGTTTAGGGTTATGTTAGCTTATTTACCAAGCCATGTTCATGACATCTTATGTAATTAATAATTCATTCAATGAATATATCATATCTTTTATTATTGAAGGTATTGGTTTTCTTTGACATTCCTAACGGCATATAATTAATGATATGCGATATTGTGGTAAGTGTTTCGTGTAACGTTCAAACATAAAATGTACGTGAAATTATCAAAATGTAATTGCAAAATGTTGTAATATGCAATAGTTCAATTCAAACAATAATTCTTAACATGTATCAAACAATATAAAACATCAAATATGAGATAACAAACAATGCACGTTACTCGTCACATAAACCTTCTTGATACACGACATTCTACGTAATATCCCTCTAGACAACCCAACACAAAGCTAGCCATGCGAGAAAAAATTTAAGCAAAACATACCAATTTTCTCACAATCTTTGTTGTAACATACAAGAAAATATCATGATCAAGAATTAGCAAGAATCTTTATACACAGACTGTATTATCATCAAAAACCGTAACTATAACCCTGAACTGGATCCTGATATATTCAACCCATATTCACTTGTGGGTCGGCTATATTCACCGCTAGCATAATCTTGTGTACCTAAAGCCATTTTCATGAACTTAACTATGTCATCGTTGTACCGTGTTGTGTCATACTCTGAGCTTCCATATGACCCATAGGCTGAAATATACAAGAAAACTAAATCTACAATCTTTTACTTAGTAAAGGAAAACGTCAAGTGGGGTATTCGTATTTCAAGAAAATCAAATCATACCTTATTAAGTAATAATTTTTAATTTTTAATTATTTAATTTAAGTGTGTTTTATTAAAAAATCTTA